>BRDA01007522.1:63272-77959 GCA_036984385.1 Crenuchus spilurus | reverse complement strand
GTCGGGGATTTGTTGGTGTACCCTATCTTATCGTTACTGAATTGTTGGTGATTCGTTGTCGGATCGTCGATAAACGTTGGTGAATTGTTGTAGTATCGTTGGTGGATCGTTGATGTGTCGTCGTCTATTCGTCGCTTTTGAACTCTGGTATGTCACCATAATGTTGTGTGCATTGTAATATACTATATAACTGTGCTCTTACCTGCTAACTGAACCTTCACACTCTGCAGGCAGTTGCTGTGATGTTGCTATGTGGTTCTTAAGTGGCTGCTTATCTGCTGCTGTGTAGTTGCTAGGTGGTTGCTATGATGTTGTTAAGTGGTTGCAAATAGCTGCTAGGCTGTTGCTTAGTGGTTGTTAAGTCATTGCTATTCTATCCCATGTGGTTGTTTAGGGGCTGGGGCAGTTTCTTTGTGTTGTTGAAACTGTTATGAACTACATTGAATTTGTTCTCAGGGGTCTGTCCTGAAACAGGGTATGTGAAATGATGTCTCCAAGCAGTGCACAATCAATAATAATAATAATAATAATAATAATAATCAACCTGTTTTAGTAAATAACCATGAATGACTAAATGATTTGAGCTTTAAGCTGTTTTATTTTAGAGGTTTAGTGAAGGCGGGTGATGTTTGACCCTTAGGACAAGGTGAATATATATGGTCTACCTGAAGGGTGGGTGGAGTTAATATTGTTGATCCCCCTCCCCACCTGCTGTTGATGTTATTCATAGCACTGAAGCATGAAAGTTAGTCTACTGTGCTTCTCTTAGAGATATTAAACATGGTAGTGGCGCCATCAAGTGGAGTAATCATACAAATGCATGTATCTGAATATTGACTAATGACTCTCTCTCTCTCTCTCTCTCTCTCTCACACACACACACACAGCCGAATGATTTCTCCGTGTCTCTGAAAGCCGTGGCGAAGAACAAGCACTTCAAGGTGCAGATGCAGGACGGGGTTTACTGCATCGGCCAGCGGCGCTTCAAGTCCATGGATGAGCTGGTGGAGCACTACAAAAAAGCTCCCATCTTCACCAGCGAGGAAGGAGACAAACTGTACCTGGTGAAACCTCTGGCCTGAACTTCTCCTCATGTTCCTCTCTTTGTTTTTTCTTTTTTCAGTCTGGACTCGGGACAGGAGGGCAGGATGCTCTCAGGTCAGGGCCACTGGGCTCTGTGAGATCCTCATGGCTGTACTTTTTTTAATAGAGCAAATGATGGCCTCCGTGGAGGTCCCCAGTAATAACAAATGATCTGATGTCGCCTTCACCAAGTGACCATCGTTAGCACTCTGTCTGCCTTCAGTTGATGGCTCTTCTGCTCTTATGGCATCTGAAAGACTGTTCTGATGTTATATTTTGAGTTTTAGTTTTTAGTTTCTTCATCAGTTCTGAGTCTTGTTTTTGAGCAGGGATCCCAACCTTGAGCTCAAACACACTTACCACCTACCAGGATATTTTAGAGCACTCATGCTTCCATCTGCTGACAAGCTTTATGGAGATGCCCAGCAGCTGCCCACAGTGCCAACTGACCATGCCATCGCTATAGCCCAAACTGATCAGCATGAAAATAAGAAAGGCTGTCACTTTGTGTGATGAATATAAAACATGTTGAGTTTACCTTTTTGAGCTTAATTATGAAGATTTACATCAACTTCTTGATGAACTGGTTTTGGTTGTGCCACTGTAGTGTGAACATTTCCAAATGCTGAAATCCACTGCTGAAGCTGTTTACCAGTCTCAGTGCATCATCTTTTTTTACTCTGCTCAGCTCTTCACATGTTTACTGGAGTCCCATCACTCTTCAGGGTTTCTTCAGGTTCAGAGTGCTTAATTAAACAGGGGCCCTGCTTGCACCCTGATGGGTGAGGCGTCTCCGAAGCCCAAGAGTCTGAATGTGTGTCTCTACAGCCAAATGTGCCACCGGTCCAGCTCAGTGTCTTAGAGCTCCTTATCAACTCCAGCGTACATATTCTCTCCTGTGTAACACAGACAGCTAATTTAACACTAATTTAAGATCAATAACACAACTGATTCATTTTTTCTTCTCTCTGTTTACCAGTAAAAGTGTTGCTCCAGGGGTTTCTCAGCTTTTTTAAACAGAGATGTGTCTGAATGTTATTGAACAGTTATTTAATTCCTCTTTCCACTGTATGTACATATAAAATATATATATATATATATATATATTATGAAAAAGCTGTTTAGATCCAGCATTATGGTACTGTACTGTACTTTACTGAGGACGGTGTGGTGAGAATTACAATACTTTTGTTCAATAAAAGTTTTGCAGAATAATGGAGTAAAGATGTTATTTCTTGACTATTCAGCTTTGTTTGTTTTAGAGGATGAAGAGCCTGCAGCCTTAACAAATCTAATCAACTCATCACAATTATAGTCACATTTATACAGGTGTGTGCTTAGTTGTCATTCAGTAATTAAATACATCAAAACTATATTAAAAACTCAAAATATATACACATTAATATGCACCTTTCCCCCCAAATATACAGTATTAGTCACCGTAAAATAAGCTGTGACATGTATATGTAAGTGTAGATGTGTATATATATATATATTTCTCCTACTTAGAAAGATGAGAGGTCTGTAATTTTCATCATAGGTACACTTCAACTATGAGAGACAAATGAGAAAAAAAAATCCAGGAAATCACATTGTAGGATTTATTTATAAGAATTTATTTGTTAATTATGGTGGAAAATAAGAATTTGGTCAATAACAAAAGTTCAACTCAATACTTTGTAACATGGCAATGACAGAGGTTAAACGTTTCCTGTAAGTCTTCACCAGATTTGCACACACTGTAGCTGGTATTTTGGCTCATTCCTCCATGCAAATCTCCTCTACAGCAATGATGTTTTGGGGCTGTTGCTGGGCAACACAAACTTTCAGCTCCCTCCACAAATTGTCTAGGCCACTCCGGGACCTTTACGGAGCCACTCCTTCATTTCCCGATCAGGGTATTTAGGAAAATTTTCATGCTGGAAGGCCCAGTCACGTTACATGGTCAATGCTCTTACAGATGGAAGGTTTTGGCTTACAATCTCATGATACATGGCCCCGTTCATTCTTCCCTTAACACGGATCAGTCATGCTGTCCTCTTTGCAGAAAAACAGCCCCAAAGCATGATGTTTCCACCCCCATGCTTAACAGTAGGTATGGTGTTCTTGGGATGCAACTCAGCATTCTTTTTCCTCTAAACATGGCGAGTGGACTTGAGTACCAAAAAGCTCTATTTTGGTCTCATCTGACCACATGACCTTCTCCCATGCATCCTCTGGTCATTGGCGAACTTGAAATGGGCCTGGACATGTGCTGGCATGAGCAGGGGGACCTTAAATGCCCTGCATGATTTTGAACTATGATGGCATAGTGTGTTACTAATGGTTCTCTTTGAGACTGTGGTCCCAGCTCTCTTCAGGTCATTGATCAAGTCCTCCTGTATGGTTCGGGGCTGACTCCTGACCTTTCTCAGAATCATCCTTACCCCATGAACTGAGATCTTGCTTGAAGCCGCAGACAGTCATCTTGTGTTTCTTCCAGTTTCTAATAATTGTGCCAACAGTTGTTGCCTTCTCACCAAGCTGCTTGCCTAAAGTCCTGTAGCCCATCCCAGCCTTGTGCAGGTCTAAAACTTTGTCCCTGTTGTCCTTAGAAAGCTCTTTGGAGTTTGATTGATTGAGAGTGTGGACAGTTGCCTTTAATAGACATAACAGGTTCAAACAGGTGCAAGTAATTAGTGCAGAATAAGAGGGCTTGTTAAAGAAGAACTAACAGGTCTGTAAAAGCCAGAATTCTTGCTGGTTGTTTATTGACCAAATACTTATTTTCCACCATAATTTACAAATAGATTCTTTAAAAATCCTACAATGTGATTTCCTGGATTTTTTTTTCATTTGTATCTGATAGTTGAAGTGTACCTATGATTAAAATCACAGACCTCTCTCATCTTTCTAAGTAGGAGAACGTGCACAATCAGTGGCTGACCAAATATTTTTTATTTCCCCACTGTGTGTATATATATATAAACCTTCTTTGAGATGTCTCTTTATGGTATAAACTACAAAAACTCTACAATAAGATGCTCATTTCAGTTCACATTTTTAACACCAGGTTGAGTTTCTGACCTGTAGTATAATCAATAATATAAACATTATCAATCTGATCTCCACTCACTGTCTATTTTTGCTCCAAGTACACACTGTAGTCCATCTGTTTCTCTGTATACTTTGTTCTTCAATGGTCAGGACCCCCCCACAGAGCTGGCGGATCATTCTCAGTGACACTGATGTGGTGGTGTGTTAGTGTGTGTTAGAGCTGCCCACCTCAGTATCACTACTGGAGTGAAAATGCAGCACCAAGCAGCCAACAGTGTCAGAACTAAAGGACCAGCACAAACTGTTCTGAGCTACTGTTTCCATCTACAAGGTGGACCAACAAGGTAGGATTGGACACTGTTTAACACACCACCATCACGTCAATGTCATTGCAAAGTATACAGAGAAAGTGCTCAGTGGAGCATGTGGTCTTAATGTTGTGGCTGAATGGTGTGTATATTAGATGTGCCTCATCTTTTCACCAGCAAGTGTCACTATTACCACAATACAGTCTCAAACAAGGAAGTTAAGAGACATGCCCATCGTTGCACCTATGGCTGGCATTAAGGTCCTTACAAAATTAAATATGGTGAAAAAGTACATTTATGTTGAATTGAAGCAGCTAAACTCAGATTTCATATTTGCTACACATAAAGTGACATATATCAAGCCTTTGGTTTGGTTTTAATGTTGGTTAGTTTGACTTATAACTCATGTTTGCCTCTGAATTCAATTATGAAAATGTTTTGGAGATGTACTATGTTCACCACGTTATACAATCTTTCAGATGATTACATGTCTGCTCAGTGTCCATGTACTGTCATTATATGTATGAGCCATACTGTGTATAAAATGAAAAGCCATTATAACAAACAATATAGCTATCAAAATAATAGCACTGCCAGTGGACAGAGTATCACAACATAGAAAGAATAATAGTGAGGAATAATAATGAGTTATTTGTACTCATTGTATAGTTCTAATGCTAATCCTCTGGTGAATTCATCTTCAACACTACAAAGGGTTCCTAAAGCACCACAGATTTCCAGTTCCATTCAATAGGGCTGGAAGATGTGCTTTTATGAAGATCTTGTCAACAAACCGCAGTCAAGGCAGGAAATTGACAACCTGATTCAACATTGGCAAAGTAGCTAAGACAAGGATGTTCTCTGTTCCCATGCCTGTACACCCTGTCCATTGAAAACATAAGAGATGCAGGACTAGAGGACAATGACTGGGGATTCAAGATGAGTGGAAGGAACATCAATAGCCTTCAATATAAAAATGATACAACAGTCATGGCAGAACATCAGGAAGTCCTGATGGCCCTTATCAGGAAAGTGATTTGAGAGTAAGTGAGAACACCAGTCAGTTGTAGTAGAGTCTAAAACCAAGGATGTACAAAATTGCTTGAAGTATGGTGGAGGCAGCTTCTCAGAAACCTCTAACTTTGCAGGATATTCTAGAGCTGCTGTAGTGAAGGTGTACTGAGAATGGACTTCTCATACATTGAGCCTCCCAGTGATGTCCCACAAGCCATTGATGGAAGAAGGTTAGAAATCATTCAATTTACCACAGTAGATCAGTTAACCTCTATAATGAATGAGGAAAGTATCAGGAAACCAGCCAAGGGTGGCTATTTTCGTTATTTGGTAGGTGGTCATAACATTCTGATATGACTGTATGTATGTATTTTATTATTACAAATACAGCACATTGGTAGAATGGCAACTAATCTCCACTAACAATATAATACAATATAAAACTATACTAAACTATAGGCTACATAGTCTAGTACTGCTTTTCCTCCATTCACCTCTGCAGCTGTAGATTAATATAGAAGTTCTAAGGTCTTAGGTACCACAGACACCACATAACCCTTCCAGGATGCTTGCCATGGATGAGAAAAAGTAATGTCTGTTCCCTCTGTCTATGTTGTCAATGGTTGTCTTTCAGTGCTGGAGTAGCATGAGAATGAGAAGATGGTGTTGGACCACGGAATGGTGGCACAAGGTCTTGAGAAATACAAACATGGCCCACTATAACTGAGGTGCCATGCAGTGACCTGGGAAGATCATTCAGTAGCTGTTGCAGGTCTAGATTACTTGAGGTCTCTCTTGTGTAGACTTTGGTAGATGATCTTCTGCTCTCACTGGGCTTTTCTGAAATGTAAGTACTTTTCTTTTGCTTATAGTGCAAAATATACTCCAGTGATGTAGATTCTGACCAGTCTGAACAACCTTGTGTATCAATGTTTGACATTTTTGCATCATTTAAGCTTCAATGGGCCAATAAAAATGCTCCAAAATAAAACCTTTTTACATCAACTTCCATTAACAGTTTTGTTCAGACAGGCAAGTTTTCTTGGCTATGGGCATTATGTTTGGCATTCGGCTTCTCAGAATATACTGTATCACTACATTGTTGATGTTTGTGAGCAGCCAAAGCATTTGTGTTGATTTTTTATATTTTGTCATGTTCAAATAGCCCAAAGCAGGCGCTGAGTAAACATGTACTTTTCTGTCCAATACAGTCTAAGTACTGTCTTTATTTCCCTACAGTCTGAGAAACGATCTCTTCTTTGTGCAGGTGGACAATGTCTCGTCTTTGTGTCTCAGCGCTGCTCTGTGTCTTCATTCTGAATCTTTTCTGCAGAGCAGGTATTGTGTTGACTTAGATTTATTCTTTATTGACTGTATGCTACTCTGTTACAGCTAGAGGCTGATCTAGAGTCTCAAAAGAAGAAAGCAGGTCTTACTCTATGTGTACACAGTACAATCTTGGTATATTTCTAAGTAAATTTGACCTAAAACCTCATCACACAAGTCCTTAAAAGTAAACTTAAGCCTCCCATACACCTAACCACTTTGAAAAGATTCTGAAAAGATTTTTAACAGACTAAAGTCTGACACCATCTCACATCTACAGACTTTTTAGTCACAGTCTAGTCGCAGGTTTAAGATTTTGGAAAGACTGTGGATCTTGCAGGGTCACTAATTTAAAGACTGCAGCTAGATTCTTTTGAGATTATTTCCCATCTGCTTTCGTTTTACATAGAATTAATGCAATAAAGAGCAGAATTATTGCAAAATGTGTATTTATTAACCCCATTCAGTAGTGTTTAGTTAGCTAGTTAGCTTTAGCATAGCAAACACACCTGGGATTTCGAAGGCTTCACCAATTTGTCCACATTTTTCCTTTTCGTCTCCGTTGTGTAGTAAATGGTAAAACACTCTTGCTCACTCTATTAGGTTCTTTTTTTCTACAGTCCAGGAGAACCGTAGTTTCTAAGCTCTCACCAGCCATATTTACCCACAAGGCATTCATGTACTTGCCTTTGCAGCTTCCCGTAGCTCTATTGGTTCCCAACCGTGTTCACATCACTATTTGCTCGAGTGAACTCTTCCGACTTGCGATAATATTAAACATGTTTGATTTTATCGGAACGCCTGACTGACTAAAACTTTCAGTCCTGACCACCTTACACTTAACGATTGAGATGACGTGACTGTAACTCGACTCTAGTAAGACTCTCATGATTTTAGCCCGACTTTGAAAATTTGTCTGTAAAATCGCGTGAAAGTCGTTAGGTGTAAGGTAGGCTTAAATCAAACTAATGAGACACAAATCCAATACAGACATTGTGGAAGAACTGGAAACAAGAATTCCTCCAAGTCCTAAATCAGTTCTCTGTACTCTCTTAGCGCTTTTCCACCAAAATAACTCTGGTTCTTGAACTGGTGCCGTTCGGGCTTATGAGAACCTCGGTGCTTTTTAGTGAACCAGCCCGCGTTTCCACTAGTAGAACCGAGGATACGTCACGGTGTACGTCATCAACAAAGCGGAATTATAAACAAAGATGGCGGAGCGCATCGACTACTTGCGAGCATTTGTGCTCTTAGTACAAATGCTTGTTTCACTTCACAAGTCAAATCTAGAGCCGGTACATTCCCTCGTCCAGCTCCACTGTGCGATAGCTCCTTTTTAGAATCTCAAGTCCTTTTTTAGCTTCTTTAGCTTATCTATCACTTGGTCTCTTGAACGAACAAAACCTGCCCGAGCTAAATCCTCCACCAGCTCGCTGTAGAGTTTCTCCTTTCTAATACTCCCCTCAAGTTTCTCCTGAAACTCCGGAGAACACCAAACTGATAACAAAAACTGAGTTTCTTCAGTGGACCGCTGTACGCTACGAGTCGCCTCAGTGCGCAGGCGCGTTTGCTTCGCACTGAAAAACCAAGTATTTTTTGGTTCCCGCTGCGAGCGAACGTTCCTGGTTCGGGGCGCTATTTTTGTTGGTGGAAAGGCGCCGAACGGTTCAAAATTAGGTTCTTGAACCAGAACGGTGCCGGTTCCATGTTGGTGGAAAAGCGCTACTAGTCTGTGATGAGGCCAACAATCACTGAGTCGTCAGAGAACTTCTGCAGATAGCAGTTCAGTGATCTGTACCTGAAGTCTGCCATGTACAGGGTGAGGAGAAACTGTGCCAGGATTGTTCATTGTGGTGCTCCTTTACTGTCAGAAACATAGTCCTGTCCTCTCTTACACACACACCAATGCCAGGCTGGTAGGCAAACTGAAGTGGATCCAGCGATGAGCTAACAGGTTAGACATGGCTAAGGACTAGGATCTTGGATCTTCATCAGATGTATTGTCAGTGCCACCAGCATGTAGACGTTAAGATTCTTGGGGTGCTGCTCTTTTGGCATTGGTACCACACAGTGTGTTTTTCAACTGTAGTAGTACTCTACCCAGCTTCAGGCTAATGTTGAACATGCTCAAAATCCCAACAGCTTATCTACGCAGGATTTGAGTAGTTTTGCACTAAATGTGTCTAGTTCTGAAGCTTTCCTCACCTTGATCTTCCTCACCTGGTCCATTGTGAAGGTCAAACTGGAGTGAAGGGAGAGTTGTGTTGAAGAATGTTGATTGTGAATGAGAGTCATTGTGAGGTCTCTGTGAGCTAATATTTGTGGACAAAGTGAGGTAACAAGTCTTGTGTTTCTTTGTGATATAGATCCTGAAAATGATGACGGCATTGAGGAGAGGCACAGTATGCCCTACTGGAACATGTGGTCTTCAGACTTCTACGGCTGGGTGGAGGAGTTAAGAGCTCAGGCTGCATATGATACAATACTGGACTTGGCTAAAACTTACTGGGCTCACTTTCCTATAGCTGGATATTTAGGTTATGACTCTATTCCTGCTCAAGAGGAGCAAGTAGAGAAAGAGATAAACAAGTAAACATCACAGCTGCCTGAGGCTGAGATCTGTAGTATTTAGGATTCCTCGTCTGCACAAATCTTATTGTTTTTGTACAGAAACTCCATGAAATAAACACAAAATGTAAAAAAAAAATGTGTATTATGATTTGCAATTTTACGGCTGAACACTAAATATGGTTTAGATTTTAAACCCAGAAATCATTTATCAGGCTGCACAGCACTGAAGGGACTTTATGCGGGTTCATCTTACAACTGCCACAAGAGGGCGAACTTCAGCAGGACCTCATTGGTCTTAACCCCTTGATTTGATTGCAGTATTCTCTGACCACACAAATCTGGGGAAATATTGATCACAGATGTAATTATAGAGGCAATACGGTTTTTAGCTCTTTATTATATCATGTTAAGTGCAGGTGGTCAAATGGCACTACTCGCTTATAAGAACAAAATGTTATTTTATCTGTCAATAACAACATGAAAGTACATATTTTGTGGCATTTTTATACTCAATTCAGCTTTGAAAACATTTTCTGAACGTTACAAATGTTGCAAATTGCTGCAAATGTTCCAGAAAAGTTGCTGCAATACTATGAGGAGCTGATTTACAGTCAAACAGAGAAAAAGTCCTTTCAGACCTGTTCAGAAGCAATAAACAATCAATAAACAGCTCCTCCCTCTCTCCCACTGACGTCATGATATTCACAACCAATAAAAACACTTGCTGATGTTAGTTTAAACGTTGCCGTAGTGTTAGTGTTTGTTTAACTGGGAATGTTCTGCAAAAAATGTTCCAAAAACATCATTAAACCATTATTATGTCACGTTTACAGAACAGGAAGAGTAACATTACAGGTGAACCTGGAATGTTTTAAAAACGTTCTTATAATATTTTCTGCTAGGATAGTACAGAGCTTTTAGATGTAAAGTCAGAGACAGCAACTCAGCACAGTTTGTGTTGGTCCTCTAGTCCTGACACTGTTTGTTGGTTGGTGCATTATCTTCACACAAGCAGTGACACTAAAAACACACCACCACGTCAGTATCACTGAGGATAATCCACCAGCTCTGTGAGGGCTCTTTTTCATTGCAGAACAGTGAAAAGAGGCTAACACAGTATACGGAGTGTATATTGCTCATATCTTGAGTTTATTTTTAGTCGCTGATGTTCTAAATGTCATGTTTTGTCCTTTTCACGACTCGTCTTATTTACTTTCTTCTCACTTTCATCAAATTCTCAATATCGACCATCTCCTCACTGCTCTCAGAGGTAAAGTTCATTTGCTGCTGATGCTGGAGAGATGCCTTCAACTCGGTCATCACAGAAAGGTTGAGATTCAGAGGATCGGTCATCTATTTCTGTGCCACAAATTCTCATTTCATGCTCTTAGAAACTCATAAAGAACAGTTTCCCTCAAATCCACGCTCATCCCAGTCTTTAAGGATTTGTGTTCAGTGGTTGGATGTGGACGATAGAGATGTCTGTTGTATGTTGGGGCCTTTTATTGTTCTTCGCTGTTATATAAACACCTCCTCGTCCTCCTCTTTATCATTCTCAGCTTTCTCATTTCTGTTGTTTACATTCTTGTGATACATTTATTGCACGGGATGGAGCTTCCCTGCAGCTGAGCTGAGCTGTGATGAAGAGCTCTGTGTGAAGCGAAAGGGCACAATCTTTGGCCAAATCCAAGTGGAACATTGAAACCATCCATGCAGTGAAAAACACTAGTTAGCACACTAGTGCTCAGCCCCTATCCACAGCGCCCGGGCAGCAGTTGTGGATTAGGTGCCTCACTCACAGGCACTTCAGTGACAGGGAATAGAGGAGTTTCCAGTCGCAAAACCAGATCTCGAACCACCAGACCACATCGACCCCAAAGGCTGTGAGACCAGGAAGAGCAGATTGTGCGGATTTTGCACTTTTTCAGCCTCTTTTCTTTAAACAAATGAGCTGGAAGAGACTTTATAAGACTATGAAACATGACTGTAAGTGTTTTGTGCTTGTTTGTATGAGACAACAGCTCAAAAGTAGAGTTTCACAAACATTTACAGCTCAGCCTGATGTGGAAAAATACTCACACACACACACACACACACACACACACGCACACACACACACACACACACACACACACACACACACACACACACACACACACACACACACAAGGTCTTTCTGTTGGCTGACTGGGTTTTCTTCATCCACTGCCAGGCAAGTTTCCATTAGGAATGTGTGTGTGGTTGTCCCTCTCTGCCCCCCACCCCCCTCCATCTGCATCCTCAGCAGAACCAGTGAATGAGTGCAGACGGTTGAGGAGAAAAAGAAAAGAGTGCAGAGATCATGGCTTCCCCAAACTTTTACCTACGACTCGTCACTTTCCTCACCTTCCTCACCTTACTGGCTCTCTCAGGTAAAGTCTCCGCCCATCATCTCCATCTCTTCTTTCTTTCTTTAACTAATCTTTTCTTCTGTGAAACTTGAGCACAGACATGCTGCTTTTAACATGTTATTTTATATTTATTACACAAAGTGACACATTTTAAGCCTTTTTTTGTTTTAATGTTGATCAGTCTGACTTATAGCTCATCAGACACTGTAATATGATGATCAGTAGTAGTGTTGGCACTGTGGGCAGCTGCTGGGCATCTCCATGTAGCCTTTCAGCTAGGACTTGTTAAATAAATTAAGCTACAGTGGTGCTTGAAAGTTTGTCCTAAAACAAGTCCTAGAAGTAGATAAAAAGAACCCAGTTAAACAATGACACAAAAATATTATACTTGCTCATTTATTTCTATTTTGACATTTTTGTATTTGCTCCCCACTCTGAGGAATGTGTTGTGTGTGTTTTAAAGAAAACTGCAGCAGTAAACAGTGGAAAAGTACATCAAAGACTCTCCAGTTTAAGGGCCTATAGATGCCGTTTATTGAGGACATTTCTGAACGATTATATATCAGAAACAGCCAGAACTCATTTGTTATGTCTGTAAATGTGTTAGGATTAAACAGTGTGTGTTATTGTGCTGTTAATGCTAATATATCTCACATTCACAGTAACCTCAGTGTATACATAAGAATAATTGATTTATTCATATTATATGATTTTTATTAATATCAATGCATATTAATGAGTGCTTTGTTCAAAGAATTTGTGAAAAATGTGATGTGAAATCTCAAATGAGAACATTTTCTTTTTTTTTTTTTTTTAAGTGTTTTTCAGTCAAAATAAAGACATTTTATAATGTGTCAAAAAATGACCACAAATACTGATCAGCTTCAGAAAAAACAATCAAATAAAAAAAAAAACGTTCTACGTATTTGATGTAAAGTCTTATTCTGGATTACTGTCCTCATGTTTTGTCTTTGATCAAACAGCTTAAATTGTGGACATTTTGCAGCACATTGTATATTATATGAATATTTCAAAGATGTGTTCAGTAAAATATCACACACTGTTGGTTTATTAAACTCATTTAAATACTGATGTGTCATTTGAGTAGTACAGATGACCTACATATAGTTTAAAACATAAATAAATTGTTTTTGTCTAATTATATTTACGTATACTCACCCTAAATGTAGTAATATTTCAATTAAGGCTAAATTGGTTTTTTTTGTGCCTGTGATTAATTTTCTATTTTACTGCACTTTAGTCTTTTAAGATACATTTAAGTTAAATTTACCTTTACTTTTAAATTGTTTTAAGATATACTTTTACAAGGTCATTTACTGGTTTTATTATTTTTAAAACTGTGCTGTTGGTTTTAATTTCTTTTTGTACTTTTAAGTGTAATTATGTTTGTAAATAGCTTCTGTTTATCTTCAGTGCTATACCTTGCTTTGCTTTTAACATTTTATTTGTGATTTCATAAAAGTAAGCAGACATTTTAAACAGTCACATAAGAGAAAACAGACAATTTAACGTCTCCCGTTTTTAAAAGTTACAGTTAAAATCTAGCAGACAGTGAGCTGAACCTCAGACATAGACAAGCTGATTTATGTCCAGTTGTTATTTTATAAAAGGAGATTTTTTCTTTCTCAGATGTTGCTGCGTATGTAAAACTAATTCCTGTTATAAATCTTTTCCAGATGTGTCCAGTGAGAGCACTCTGCATAAAATACTGAAAAAGAGAGAAGGTATCAGATTTTTTCAGACTTTAATCCATGAGCACATTTTTCCTTTCAGAGCTTTATGACTTTATATTCCAAGATCAACACAAAAGACAGGAGACGTATCAGTTTTTCAAATTGTTACACCCAAAATACACCTCTACCAAATGGTTGAGATGGCTCTTCATGATAACATCACAATACAAATCACAAATACCATATTATTATGTTGCAATATACTGTTATTCGATTTATATTCTTCTTCTTCTGCCGAATTTTTTTGAAACGCTTTTTCTCCCGCAGTTTTCGAGATATCGACACCTTTCCAACTCCAAATTGTTCGGTCTGATTGCATGATCCGACCTTGTATACAGAATTTTGATCGGATGCAAGGTTTTCCTTGATATACTCCATCAGGGCAGGCAATGGAGCTCTAGTCCAGAGCCATACTGACCCACACTTCTCTTTTAGTCATCTTTACATCCCTTGTTCCTCCCATTCACTCCCATTCATTTTCACATACACTCAAGCCAGAGAGTTTCTGTGTCCCAACAGCCACCAAAATTAAAGTAGTCCATCAGAGCAGGTAACTGAACTCTAGTCCATAGCAACACCTTAGCAACCACCTTGAATACCATAGCAACACCTTAGCAACCACCATGGATACCATTGCAACACCTTAGCAACCACCATGGATACTTCAGCAACCACCATGGATACCTTAGCAACCCCTTAGCAACCACCATGGATACCATAGTAACACCTTAGCAACCACCATGGATACCATAGTAACACCTTAGCAACCACCATTGATACCATAGCGACACCTTAGCAACCACCATGGATACCATAGCAACACCTTAGCAACCACCACAGATACGATAGCAACACCTTAGCAACCACCTCAGATACAATAGCAACAACTTAGCAACTACCATGGATACCATAGCAACACCTTAGCAATCACATAGCAACCACTTAGCAACACAAGAGCAACCACCACAGATATCACCTCATCACCTTACAAACCAACTGGGATACCGTAGCATGTGAGTCATGTTAGCAATGCGCAACATCCTTCAGGAAATGCCCTTTTCTAGTTATTATAATAATAATAATAATAATGTCACATGCCGTCATCGCTTTGTGATGGTAGGCTGCACAGACGAGTCACTTCTCTCCAATGCCATCTGTCTCTGGGTGCTTGTAGCAGGCTAGCACCTGATAATCCAGTCCATGTC
>BRDA01007522.1:36735-61554 GCA_036984385.1 Crenuchus spilurus | reverse complement strand
GTGGTGAAAAGGATTTCCAGAGGAGCAGTGTCGCTAAGATTGGACATTAAAGACTCGAACAGTCAAAGAGAACCCCAGACTGTCCGGAAAAGTCTGTTCGGGACTTAGTGTTTGCCATGGACTGTTTACAAGTCTGCTGGAAATCCTAAAAGAATCTGTAAAATAAGTGTGTAGACAGGAAAACCCCTTTGTAGAGCCGTATAGACTGTGAAGATTAGACGTCAAAATCTCTAATACGAGTCTCATGCAACAAGTAAAGACAGTAAATGACGGTCACGTTTACAGTTGTCTTGTAGTTGATACAAGTCGACATACAAATTTTGTATAGTAATGTACATTTCACACAGGTTCTTAGGTCTTGGAGTCTACTACACTACCACTCATTTACTGTGGTTCAGGAGTGTTGATATTAGGAATGTGGCAGCTGTAGCTCTGAGAGATACACAGTGTTTATACTGTTTATAGTCATTTACTCACCATCACATCATCTGAGGTTCTGGATTCTTGGACACACTTTACATGTAATGATATGTTTTAAACATACAGCTGAACATAGTTGATGTTCTGTTGACATTTGCACTGGCAGTAAATGACAGAAATGAACAACGTACTCTGAGCATAATCTCTAAAACTGCAGATTAGAAGTGTCAGATATGCCGAGATGTTTCCCCAAAAGGACAGATGTGTGAATAAAATGTCTAAGAAAATCCTAAAGGTCGTCTGAACATTTGTCAGGTACCGTTTGTGATTCAGGGCTTGTCTGAAAAGGCCTGTCAGACCCCAAGAGAAACTGACAAGCTCAGAAATTACAGGTTAGAATCGCTGTGACGAGGAGACCTTTAGGAAAAGTGGTGGAGCTGTTTGTCTACAGTCTGCTCAGTGGAGAGCTCTCACCATCACAACCATTAAAGTTCCTTCAAAAGAGGCAGCACCATCAAACAACAAAACAGCCATGGTCACTCCGATTACGTGACAACACAAGCAGGTCTGGCTTCTCCGCTGAGTAGAGAAGGTCTGAAGTGAAGTGAGCCTAAAACTACGCTTGAACAAAAGTTCAGACAATGATGCTGTCAGAATCTGTGACTTCTAGTTGTTAAAAGTTGCCCTAAAAGCTTCAACCACTTAGTAGCAATGGAAAAGTTTCTGTTGCCTCAGTGGATTTCTGAGCATTAAGTCATTCTGATCAACATTAAAACACAAACAAGATTTCAAATATGTTGCTTTACGTGTAATGAAAATCAAATTTAAGCAAAAAATAGCCACCTTGAGTGTTTAAGGTGGTAGTAACTTCAGGCTCCTACAGGTGTTGCTGTATGAGGACGATGAGGCTATAAATACCTGCAGGGTGTGTGAGATGTAGAAGAGCTGGTACTGTAGAGTGAATGTCTCAGATGTTAATGATAAAGGAGTGATTGTATTTGGGGGTTAAAGGTCAGAGTGTGAAGGAAGTAGCTGAATGTGCAGGCGTATGGAAGTGTACAGTCATACAGGTCTACCAGCAACAATGCCAGTCTACAGGACATTCTCCTCAGAACTGAGGCTGAAACTGATGGACAGATACCACTGACGGGTTTCACAGCTTGTGAATGGAAATCTCTTCACTTCAAGACAAGAATTACTTCTAGAAGTCAACGCAGCTCCATCACAACCAGTTTGTGAAACAACTCTCCACAGAGACCTGCAGACCATCAACATGTGGAGCAAGAAGCTTACAAAGTTACAGGTACAGTGGGTGAAGAGATAAAAGTTGACCTGTTATCTGGCCAGATTAATCTGGTTTCTGGCTGTATGTGAATGATGCTCAATGTTATATTCATCGTAGACCTCAGGAAGCCTTCATTGAGGACAGTACAAGCTGGAGGAGTTGTGCAATGTTCTGGGGGAGTTTTATTTATGCAGACTATAATATCTACACTGAGCTGCTGAACAACCATGTTTCGCCTTTTGTTCATCATCTTACCAAGGAACATAACAGTAATCCCCCTGTAGTCCAAGATGGCAGTTCTGGTGTTCTCAAGACTCAGGAGCATTCACACATCTAGACCCACAAGTTTTGAACTGCTAATTGAAGATTATGATTATCTGTTGGGCAGCACGGTGGCTTGGTGGTTAGCACGTCCGCCTCTCAGTGCTTGGGTTCAAGTCCCCATCTAGGTGGAGTTTCCAAGTTCTCCCCGTGTCTGTGTGGGTTTCCATGATTGGCACACTGTTCTGGGTGATCCCCCTAGTGCTCGGATGCAGTCCTCCTGGTGAATGGTCACTTCCGGTTGAGACGCTGTGCACAATTAGCTGCCACTTCTGGCTGGTGTGTGTGGTTGAGTTCTAAGTGTGTAAATGGAGTGTGTTGATTGTAAAACATCCTCGGGTTTAAGAAAGATGCTATATAAGTGTAACGTTCATTCATTTATCTTTTTGGAATATTTGTTAAAGCGTTGAAAAATGGTTGGGAATGTTTAAGTCCCAAACAAATGGAACTAAGCACAAAATTTCTGTCTTGCTGCCCTCTTGTTGCACAAATCTGAATCTACATAAAGTCCCTTTAGTGATGCGCAGCCTCAAATTAATTATTTCTAAGACTACAAATCTAAAAGCTCCCACAGTTCATCAACATTTTACAGTTTTTTCAGGAAGTTTTTCAAAGGAATTCATAAAATTTGGCCATGCAGATTCAGATGAAAGAACTTCAAAAATGCAGTGTTTTAAATTAACTTGTTCATCTTTATTTTTTTACATTTCAGAGACTGGAAACTGATCTGGCCTATTGGATGGACCAGTACCGCTCCAGTGACCAATCACGGCAGCATCACTACGATGAGAATTCCCCCATGGGCCCTAGATATGCAACCGGGTACAGACACGGAGCCAACGTCAACTATGACTACTATTAACTTGTCCTTCTGCTGCTCCTGATGTCAGTGTGATTGTGTGGGCGAGTGTTAGTCCTTGAATAACAGTAATCTATCACTCTGTTCTTCCTCTTCTCAGATCATCAGTCTTTAGTGCTGATCTTTCTAACAGATGTACTGTACTTACTGTGCCAGAGCTTCTCCCTTCTCCTCTGTAGTCATCTATCACTCTAGTGTATCTACACAAAACTGATTTTGTGAGTTATGTTTTCTTACAATAAATATTTCTGAAGACAAAGCCATCATCATTCTACTCAATTGTCTTCACTTGTTTATTTTCTCCGTTTCTTGACAGATGCACATTCCACAGCATCTTCTTATTTACACTAGAGGTGAGAAATACCGTCTTCTGATTGGCTGGCAGGTGTTTTTTGGCCTGTTTAGACTATTTTCACATGTTTGAGATCACACTTTGTGTGGAAGATTCGAGTTATTTCCTTTAAACCCATAAGAAGACAGAACCTGTTCTCCTTAAAGGGAAATAGGGATACAAAAAACTGAATAGATCACATGAGAAAACATTTCTGAATTCAGCTTACAAATGCTAACATAATGTAACATTGTTACACTGTCAAAGATCAGTTAACATTGCATATATATTACTTTGTCAAAGATCAGTAAAATTACTCTATCGATGATCAATACTGTTATGCATTACACTTTAGCTGGATGGTACAAATGCATAAGAACAAAAATAAAGGAAATGGGAAACACACAATGTCAATATTTTATTAAAATATTAATTTTCCACCTGAAATTCATAAAAGGATCCGAGATCTGTGTGAAGTGTGACATCAGCAAAACTACACACTGCTCAAAATCACAACATAATAAAACAGAAAAAGCTTTTCCCATCATTTCTCTTCTCCTCCTCCACATCTTCAAGAACACGACTGAACAAGGTTCTTGTCCCAGCTGCATGTTCCAGATAAATAAACCAACACCAGTCTTATTAACATCAAAAAGAGGTGTCTGTTTAAAGAGACACCCGGAGCATTAACATCAATAAAAAACCATTTACGACAGTCAAAACCACACGGCATGAACGCAAAAACACGACGAGGGATTTTCAGCTTTTTTTCTTTTTCTTAAATAACAAATGATTGACACATCCAAAGTGCAAGGCAAGGTCTGAGCATCTGAAATATCTTTTTTCTGAGGCACGTATCTGAAAAGCAAGCATGACAGAGACAGTTCTCAACTACAGCTGCTTTTCCAAAAATAAAAATTAAAACGCAAACAAAACAAAAGAAAAACACCTAGAACACCTTCTTCTAAAGTTCCTTTTAAGGGGAAGAAAAATGTGTAAAATGGCTGCTAGAGGCTTCAGGACCTCCAGGATCTCAGAATCCCTGAGAGAAAGCTGGTTCTTCAGAGGTGTCTTGGTCTGACTTTCTTCATGCGGGCAGCCTTGGGTTTGGGAATATACTGATTGTTGGCCTGATGTTCCAGCTCCTTATTGAAATACTGGATAGTTTTATTTAATCCCTCCTCCAGCGGCACCTACAGATAAACATTTACACAATCAGTTCAGTATCACAATGTGCACGTGATGTAAAACGACCAGAAAACCTTTCATTTCATTACTCAAATTTGGAAGTCAACTGTATCCTCTAACTTTCAACACTTAATACAAATAAGTTGCATCAACTTAACACTGTATTTTGTTATGTTTTGTTATTTTGTATTTTGTTATTAGTTTTGATGCATTACAGAGAATAGATTTTTTAAATAATTCCAATTGTTTAGTTTACATACAATAAATAATTGGTGATAACGACAATAATGAGGGTTTTTAATGATTTATTTTTCTTATTTTCTGCCACCCCACCCCCATTTAGGATTATTTATTTCTAATTCACATCATCTACAAGTGTCATGCCTTATGGGGGAGTAACACGTATTTGGGAAGAATCATGATGAGGTATCCCAATATACAAAATTAATAAATCAGGTGGAGTTGAAGTATTCTGCGATGTGAAGCAGAATGGAGTTTCCTCCAATAAGTCCATTAATTAGATACAAGGACTCCACATTTAGACATTTTAGTATATTTATGTGTCCAAAGTAAACATGAGCAGTAATCTAAACATCACCTCATCATCACTTTGTATACATTTGTTACAGACACATGCCAGCCAATCAGAAGAGAGTATTTCTCATCTTTGGGGTAATAACAATGCAGAAATATGTTGAGGACATGGGAGCGTACATATAACTCATATACATTTATTAAATAAGTAAGATTGTTATTTGTACAGCATTAATAATAAAATCCTGAGCTTGTTATTAAGAATCAGAACATATTGTACATATGATATAACTTTTTTATTCAGCTCTGAATCAGAACTAGAGGACAGGTTCTGAGTGCCAAATTTACTAAACAATTAAAATATTAAAATGTTAAAGATGAACCCCCAACTCAAACCTGAACAAGTACAACTATAAGAGATTTAAAGCAAAGATTCAAGTATTTATTAATCCAGTCCAGCCCTTACCACAGGCTCCCAGCCCAGCAGCATCTTGGCCTTGCGGATGTCTGGACGTCGTCTCTGAGGGTCATCCTGAGCTTCTGGGAGAAACTGAATGTGACTACGGCTCCCTGGACACAGAAAGAGGGCGTATTTAAAACAGATTAAACATTCATTCAAGAAAAATAAAGAGTGCAGACAAATCGGATTAGTTTCTCAAATCAGATCTGTTGACATGACCGTCCACACTGTTATTTGCAGTAACTACAGCCACACTAGTAATGTCACCTCAGGGTTGCCAGCTTCACAGTTTTTGGCCTGTAAAAAAGTAACATGACCAGAAAACTCTTATAGTAACACAGTAGAACAAACAGAGCTGGAGATGCTTTAGATAGACATTCTAATATTAGAAGAATCAGGGGAGGGATCTGACAATATAAATACATATTAGGAAAAGTATGACCGAAAGAACGAGATCGCGGATACAAGCGGCTGAAATGAGTTTCCTCCGCAGAGTGGCTGGGCGCTCCCTTAGAGATAGGGTGAGAAGCTCGGTCACTCGGGAGGAGCTCGGAGTAGAACCGCTGCTCCTCCACATCGAGAGGAGCCAGCTGAGGTGGCTCGGGCATCTGTTTCGGATGCCCCCTGGACGCCTCCCTAGGGAGGTGTTCCAGGCATGTCCCCCTGGGAGGAGGCCCCGGTGAAGACCCAGGACACGTTGGAGAGACTATGTCTCTCGACTGGCCTGGGAACGTCTCGGTGTTCCACCCGAGGAGCTGGCTGAGGTGTCTGGGGAGAGGGAGGTTTGGGTTTCCCTGCTTAGACTGCTACCTCCGCGACCCGGCCCCGGATAAAGCGGTTGATAATGGATGGATGGATGCTTTAATTATTAAAAAGCTTACAATTCTCTAGAATATTAAAATAAGATTTAAGAGAAAAAAGCAATTATAGCTTCCTCAACGGTCTGTGATTAGACTCTAGATTAGGTGAGATTTTGGGTTAGGTTTAAGGTTGTCTTTCTGAAAGACAGTGGGCTGGAGTTTTTCAGGACCTGGCAACCTGCTTCTTGAATCTCTGCACTTCCGTCACTCTGGATTTGATGTCAGTCTTTGTCGTGTTGATGTGAAAGACACTTCAGAATCTGATTTGAGCGGCCAGAGAGTACAGACAGATGGGATCAAATTCTAGAGAGACCAGAATCAGATCTGAGCTGTGTGAACATTGCCAGAGAGAGTGATCAATGATCATTATTTTAAAGATCATTAGAGCACTGAAGAGTTCACCGCCAAATAATGAGCACTGCCATTTGTAACACGTCTTCTGATTCTGATTCACATCTTTCATATCACTCCGCAAGTAGATCCGGTCACTTTGTAACAGATGTTGGTGGACATTTGTATCAAACAGCGAATGTTAGATTACGTTTAGTGCCACCTTGTGGTCAATAAAAGTGAAGATTTGACCAGCAGTTTAATATGAAATGAAAAAGAGAAACTAGCACAGAAAGAGAGAATCAATACAAAGAATTTATCATCAATACAAAGAATAATTAGAAAGTTGACGAGGCAGACCAACACCACCTGTAAATTTGGGTTATTTTGGTAATTAACTCTATAATAAGCAGGATAGCATAGAGTCTGCAGGTCTGTACTGCAAAGTACTGTAACTTCATCCTTTATGGGATTTATTTTTCGATACTGACCAGTTGACTAGCAATGATACCTTATTTAAACCGGATTATAATTATCTGAATTTAGTGGTCACTTACCAACCAGGCTTTTAATCAGTTGAGCAAATTCCAATATGGTGTGCTCTTCTGGGTTTCCCTACAAGCAGAAAGCAAATATTAATAGTGACAGAGGTAGCAAAGCTGGTCAGGACAATGTGTGATGAGCCCAATTTATACAAGATACCATCACATTAAGAGAGACAAAGATGTGCTCTTACAAAATAACAGTAACAAAATAAAAACAACAGATATACACTCACTGGCCATTTGTTAGCTCCACAGAGCACACAGATGCACTTTTACAGAATGTAGTGCATCCGCTTCTCTTTATGCTTCAATGTTCTTCAATAGTCAGGACCCCCACAGAGCTGGTGGATCATTCTCAGTGACAGTGATGTGGTGGTGGTGTGTTAGAGCTGCTGGAGATGTTAAACCCCGTCCACACATACTTTGTTGGTCCACCTTGTACAGTCAGAGACAGCAGCTCAGCACAGGCTGTTTTGGTTCTCTAGTCCTAACACTGTTGGCTGGTTGTTCACTATTTTCATTCCTGTTGTGACACTAACACACCACCACCATATCAGTGTCACTGAGAATGATCCACCAGCTCTGTGGGGGGGTCTTAATCATTGAAGAACAAAGTATACAGAGAAACAGATGGACTGCAGTCTGTAATTGTAGCATCTGTATGCTCAGTGGAGCTAAAATGGACAATGAGTGGAAATACAAATCTGCTTTCCAATATCAGATAAACGTTTAAACAACTCACTAAGTTGACAGGACTGCTGACGTTACTGTTCATCAGGGACACGAGGCCGTTCACAAGATCACTGAGACAGAAGAGAGAGGAGAAATAAACGAGTTACAATGAAATACAGGATCCACAGACCCTGCACATCATAACGTCCACTGAAGCAGGTTCGGCTCTGGTTAGTACTGGGATGGGAGACCTTGAGCGGATCCCAAAGCCACAGTGCAGTGACGGAAACGCTGTCCTGTATAAATATCTCCGTCTTTGAGGTCCTGAAGGTCATGTCCTCTAAAAGAGTAGGGCAGTTACTCTGATGTCCTGCCCACTCAATCATTTCCATCTACATAACCTGGCTCAGTCTCTCTAGAGGTTAGATAAGGTCATGATATCAATTCCCTGAGAAGGTAGTGAAAGACCTGTGCATCCCTGTCCATAAAGACTAATGTATAGTCCAGACAAGTGACGCAGGACAAAAAATCTTTAATTTAATCTAAAGTAAAAATGTAATTTTATGTATTTTTCTGAAAATAATATTTAAACATAAAACACTGATGTCAAAGCAGCAGGAAGACAAACTCCACATTCTGTTCATTTCTAGTTAACTGCTGATGTTTGCTTGTAATATTCTGGTAATAAGTAAAAGCTTTAAAGACTGAGTATATGTCTATGATTAGCTAAATACACAGCAGTCCACTTAGCCTTCATTATAAATCCCTGCCAGTGTGAAACATACAAAGAACAAACCTAATCAGCTTTCCTTTTCCTTTTACACATGTTCAGATAGCCAAGCATGCACACAACAGAGAGCAGCAACACATCAAAGCATTCATAAAGAATAATGAGCCTGACTCTGTTCTCCACTGTGCACTACATACACGACAAGAACATAAATAAGTGCAACAAGAGTCACGAAGCAAAAACGGGTGTAAGTTAATGATTTTTCTCTGTTAATGGCATATTCTGCTGTCTCTGTGTTTAATGATGTGAATGTAAGAAGCAGAAGAAACAAAGACATCCATGAGCAGACTTTGTGCACAGAACTATTCATTTATACTGCTGAGATCTTTGGGTTTTAATTGCTTTAAAAAAACTGCTTGGTTACATTAATCTCCATTTAAGTGGAGGCAGTCATGGCCTAAAGGTTGGAGAAGCAGGTTTAGGATCAAAACACTGTTGGGAGTCCCTGAACTGCCATAGAACAAGACATTTAACCCCCAACTGCTCCCTCAGTCAATACACTGACTCACACAGACCAGCATGGCTACCATACAAGGCTAAATAATATGAAAATATTGACTTTTTTACAAATTACATCTAAAATAATTTTTTCCCCCCAAAGTGTTACACAGGCTTTTGTTCAGCACAAACTCAGCAACAACAGTGTGCAAACAGTAAGAGTGTCATATTTGAATTAAATCTGCTCTAAACTTAGACTTTCCAAAAACTCTAAACAAGACTGATGACCACGGAACTGAATAAACTACATACTTTTCATTACAGGTTTTAAAAATGTCTGTGGTTTTATTTCTAAAGTGTAATAAATGTGACTTGACATGTTTCAATCATTCAGTGACTGAATATTTACGAGATGATTGTGAGGTGAATGTTTTGTTCAGGATCACCTCAGGTGAGATGTCTTTGTTCGGTTCAGATTACACACATGCCGCAGCCGCTAGAACCTACCAATGGAATGTCTGGAATTATCGTATCATTATCATATGAATAACAGTGTGCGCCTTTTTGGCGGGAAAATATGTGCAGCTGTCCGAGTCTCTCTCACAAATGTGTGTCTGCTTATTTAAGCTCCTCTCACAGAAATCTAAACATCCATTTGAATTCAAGTCATATATATATACACACATACATATACACAGACCCATTCCAAAAAATTTTAATATGAAAAAATTTATTACTTTCCGTAATTCAATTCAAAAAGTTAAACTTTCATAGATTATAGATTCAGGGCCCACAATTTAAACGATTTCAAGTATTTATTTGTTTATTTTCACATAATTAGGGCTTCCAGCTCATAAAACCCACGAAAACAGGATTTCAAAAAATTAGAATACTATGGAGAAATAAGCCCAAATTTTGCAGGGCATGAATGTTTTAAACTGAGTGTGACACACTGATAATCTCCTAAACTCAAGGCACCTGTACAGGTTTCCTCAGGTGTCATTAAATTGCTTCAGTTTGGTTCAATATTGGGAAGACTGCAGACATAACTGGCCAGAAGACCACCATTGATACCCTCCATAGCATGGGAAGCCAAAAAAGTTCATAGCTAAGGCTGGCTGTTTATGGAGTGCTGTGTCCAAGCATATCAATGTAAAGTCTAGTGGAAGGACAATGCAACATGGCATTAACACAATCAGCCTGTGGCATTGACTGGGAGTTGTGGAATCCCAGATTTCCTTGATGTTTGCCATCAGCTCTTCTTTGTTGTTTGGTCTTGTGGCCCCCATTTTCCTCTTGAGAATACCCCATAGATTCTCAATGGGGATTAGGTCCGGTGAGTTGGCTGGCCAGTCAAGCACTGTGATGGCATTGGAATCAAACCAGGGTTTGGTACTTCTGGCGGCATGGGCAGGGACTAAGTTCCCACGTTGACTCAGGTTCAGAAGTGCCTTGACCAGTTGTAGCCCATCTCCCGGATGCATCTGAATGTGGTGTTTTTTTTTTAAAGCTGTGACTCCTGCCTCATTCCACTCTTTCTGGATCTCTGCCAGATTCTTGAATTTTCTCTTTTTGATAATCTGTTGAAGCCCACAGTCATCTCTTTTGCTGGTGCATTCTCTCCTGCCACAATTTGTCCTTCCACTAGACTATCCGTGGAAATTAATAAACTTTTCAATGATATTCAAATTTTTTTTGGGTGGGTGGGTGGGTGGGTCAGTCGGTCGGTGGGTCTGTCTATCTATCTATCTAAATAAAAACTAGACCCTTTAAGGTTTACTTTTACTTATTTCTTCCGAAATCAAGGCCCTGTCTATACCAGGAAAGACTTTCTACTAGATTTTGGAGCTTTGCTGTGAGTATTTGATTGCATTCAGCCACAAGACCATCAGGATGTTGGACAATACCCCTCTGGCCCGCACCTGGCATTAGACATGGTGCCAACAGGTTGATATTTAGTCCTATTCTATTGGCAGTACTTCTCTATAGGGACTAGACAAGCTGAGTGTCAGCTGAATGCATTCATTACAAATGGTGTCCACAAACGTTTGGACAAATAATGTTATTACCCACACTGAAAAAGTCTGAGAGGTAGAAAAATCAATCTTCTGCAAACCTACAAACCATTACATATGCAGTGCATCACCTTGCTGAACATCAGAACATACATATGCAGTGATCTCCTGACCCAGGTGGGAGTGGTATGAAATATTTGCTGGGCTATTTTAGTTTATCTGCATCAGGTGATGAATAATCCTGATTTAATGGTCTCCCAGTGGAATTCTTAAAAGTATAAACCAGTCAAAGAGAAGCCAGCCTGAGACAGTACTGTGGAGAGGGGGATGATATTTGATTTGAGTCATTTCTGCAGCAGTAGCTAGGAGCCCTTTTTTGTATAATAACTGTATTACTAGTGTTTTCTCCTGAGATCTGACTTAAAGCAGCACAGGTATTAATATTAAAAATAAAAAATCATAAAATGTGCCATGTTCTACAAAACTGACTCCACCAATGGAAACTCAACTAAAATTTCAGAACTACTGTCTTTTTCAATGGTCAGGACCCCACACAGAGCTGGTGGACCATTCTCAGTGACACTGATGTGGTGGTGGTGGTGTTGGTGTGTGTGTACAAGCAGAGCTGATATGCTGCGCTGAGCTACTGTTTCTGACTTTACATCTACAAGGTGGACCAACAAGGTAGGTGTGCTAACAGAGGACAGTGAGTGGACACAGTGTTTAACATCTCCAGATACTCTTAACACACCAACACTACATCAGTGTCAATCAATCAACATTTCAATCAACATTTATTTATATAGTACCTTACAACAACCAAAGATTGACCAGTGCACTGCACACAAATAATAACAAAATAAATAAATAAATAAATAAATAAATAAAGTAGTGTTTGTAAAAAGACAGTTTGCAGAGCATTTAGATGTTAAAAGCCATTCTACATAAGTGGGTTTTGAGTTTGGCTTTAAATAGGGGCAGGTCAGTGATAGTATGCAATTCAGTGGGCAAGGTATTCCACAATATAGGACCTGCCACCGCAAAAGATCCATCTCCCCACTGCTAACATCTGGACCGTGGAACCTCCAGAAGATATTGACCCGCCGAATGGAGAGCTCTGCCAGGCTGATGAAACCTGAGAATTTCACATATATAAGGAGACGCGAGGCCATGAACTGCACAGAAAACAAACGTCAGGATTTTAAACTGAATCCTAAACGATAATGAGAGCAAGCGAAGGGAGTTAAGAACTGGTGTAATATGATCATGTTTGCGGGTGTTAGTGAGGAACCGGGCGGCTACGTTCTGAACCAGCTGAAGGCGGTGGAGTGATGACTGGTTTAGTCCAATGTACAGTGCGTTGCAATAATCCAGGCGTGAGCTAACAAAAGGCATGGATTGCTTTTTTGAGGTCACTATGGTCCAGGAAGGGTTTCACCTTGGCAAGGAGGTGAAGCTGAAAGAAGCTTGCCTTCATGACAGAATTCACCTGTAGGTCCAATTTCAGACTTGAATCCAACTTTACCCCCAGATTTTTAACCACCTGACTACAGTGGGGGGATAAAGTACCAAGACTGGGTGTAACTATATCCAGCAGGTGTGATGTGCCAAACAGGATATATTCTGTCTTGCTCTCATTCAGACAGAGAAAATTCTGAGACAGCCAGAGTTTGATATCACTCAGATAGCTATGAACAGACTATAGCATCTACAGGGTTCAGCAACACAGGTAAATAGAATTGTACATCATTTGCATACAAGTGGAATGAAATATTGTGCTTTAGAATTAGTGACTCCAATGGAAGCAAGTACAAGCTAAACAGAACTGGGCCCAAGATGGACCCCTGTGGGACACCAGAGGTCAGAGAGGCTGGCGAGGAGGAGAGGACATCAATCATCACAGAAAAAGATCTATCTGTAAGATATGATCTGAACCACTGTAATACACAAGCTTGGAGGCCCACATGCTGAGCTAGACGTGTCAGGAGGATAGAGTGGTCCACGGTATCAAACGTTGCAATAAGGTCCAACATTACCAACAGCACAGGTCTCTTAGCATCAAGAGACAGGAGGATGTCATTCTGAACTTTCAAAAGTGCAGATTCAGTGGTATGACGTGTTTTGAAACCAGATTGAAATTTCTCAAAAATTAGATTATTTTCAAAAAATGGCTACAACTTTTGCAGTACAACTCTTTCCAAAACCTTTGACAGGAACGGTAAATGGGACACTGGTCTGAAATTTGACAGAACTGTTGAGTCAAGATTGGGTTTTTTTCAGAAGAGGTTTGACCACAGCATGCTTGAACACCGTTGAAACCAATCCTGAACTGAGGCAGCTGTTAATAAATGAAAGGAGGCTTGGTCCCACTGTGCTCATGACTTGTTTTAGCACTCTAGATGGAATAATATCTAGTGGTCAGCTGGTAGGTCTCATTCCTTGAACCACCTCAGACAGCAGGGATAGAGACACTGGCTCAAACCTATCAAACATGGCAAAGGTGACAGTAGAGGGACACGTCAAAAACAACAGCTATAGAGCCAATGCTGTGTCTAACAGAGGCCACCTTCTCTATAAAGTAATGTAAAAATTAATTGCAGGTTGCCTCTGATACATTTTTCAAAACATTGCTTGATGGACTAGTAACAGATTGGATTGTTTTAAATAACACTTGAGGGCGATTACAGCTAGTGGAAATGACATTTGATAAATATTGACATTTTGCCTGTTTAACAGCTCTTTAATAGTCATTGAGACTATCCCTCAGGATGCTCAGTGAAACATGTAACCTGTCTTTCTTCCACCTTCGCTCAGTTTGTCTACAGCGCCGCCTAAGGGTGCGGGGTGGTATCATTTAACCAGGGATCTGGCTTAGGCTTGGTTGAGATAAACCTAAATGGAGCAATAATGTCCAAAATTTCTGAACAGGTGGAATAAAATGAGGAGATAAATGTCTCTGGGCACTGAGAAAAAGTAGATAGTTCCTGATGGATGTAGAACTTTGTGCTTATGAAAGCAGTAGCAAAGTCTCCGGCTGTGGTGGAGGTGATAGTGCGACGGTATGAGGCTGGAGTGAGACATCTGGCTGTAGGGGCAGGGGCAGTAAATTCAAATATAATGGGGAAGTGATCTGATATACCACTGTCACATTTTTGTGATGAATACTGGGAGTCCATGTGAAATGATGAGATCCAAAATATGACCATGTTGATGCGTGGACATATTTACTGACTGAGTCAGGTTGAAAGATGACAAGAGGTTCTTGAACTCAGCAGCCAGTTGGTTAGATGGACAACAGATGTGGATGTTAAAATCTCCACAGATCAGCAGACTGTCATATTTAGGCACTAGATCAGCAAGTAAATCACAGCGCACAGTACAGGACATGCAAACTGCAGCAGGAGTAGTTGTAACTCAAAGCTGCTGTAACTTTTAACTGGGAGTAGGTGGCAGCTAAAACTCTGTTTGAAAACAGAAGCCAATCCGCCTCCGCGGCTGGACTCTCGCGGTGTCACTGAGAATGATCCACCTGCTCTGTGTGTGTGTGTGTGGTGGGGTCAGGACCACTGAAGAACTGGACGTATACAGAGAAACAGATGCACTACAGTCTGTAAAAGTGCACCTACATGTTCAGTGAAGCTAAAATGGACAATAATAGAGATACAAGCTATGTGTAACTAGTGGAGTGGCCAGCGAGTGCATTTTCTCATGTCTTAGAGTAGCTCAATACAATTTTGTGTCAACACCTAGTGTTCATCTGTAGATATGGATCAATTTTGGCATGATGTGATAGAAAATGCCTTAAAACCTGCATCACAGCGGGTTTAGAGCAATTCTCAGGCAGTTCTGGATCAAATGTGGCTCAATAAAGGCATTTATGGGTTACTTACTGCAATGACAGGTGTACTGCAGGCCAAAACTGGTCCAGGTGCAGCAGTCAACTATAGCTCAAATACAACCTAAAACATTAAATGTTTGGGTCAAACATCACCCAATTTCAACCAACTGAGTTTATGGTGCAAAAGTCATCATTCCAATGCAGAATGTGAGCCAATTAAAGTAGTAAATGTGGGCCAGAACCGGGCCATCACTGGCTTACAATCAGGGTTAGAAACAACACCCCCAAAAAAGAGGCGGAGCCTGACTTCATGCATCAGAGGAGGCCTGTGCTAGTCTTCACCATCCTACAGTCAGGGACATTACAACTGATAGGGAGAGTCCTAGTGGATGGGTGGATCAATTGGCTACTACTACATTGAGTAAAAATGTAGCATAAGTACAGTGACTGAAAAGCAACAAGATCTTTGGAGATGAATGAAAAATTTGAAGTTCCACTCAGATTCAAGTTCTTCTGTAAGGTGCTGTGACAGATCTGAGAAAGAAAAAAAACAGTCAAGGTTCTTGCGGCTTCTCCTTCCCGCAATACTAATTAAGCAAACCCAGCGTGCACCTCCAGGTAAATGTTTGCTTAGCTGAGATAGAGGCTTCAAACAGCCTGTGATGGCTCTGATCTCTGGTCTGAGAATGCTGAGGAAATGCGCTCTGCACACGTCAGTGGATGAAAGCTGATTGATTCAATCATACTCAAAAGAGCACCCAGACAACATTCACGCTATGGTTCTTTGAAGGTCCTGTCCACACACACAAACTCAGGCATATGATGAGCATGATGATGAGATGGTGAACGCAGAACAAGAAGAAGTCTAAACTGTGTTTTGGAAATTCAGATAGAAAAAGTCAGATGACATCACCTCCTCCCTCCTCCCTACCATGGAAGAGGATGCTTTTTCCCAATGGCTCAACTGCCTTTAACTTAAATAGAGATGAGTGCAGATATAGACGTGTTTTAAGTCTAAACAGTCATTCTGCCTTTTTAATGACAGTACAATTAACATACAAACATTGTCTGAAGTAACTATTCCAGTGGTTATGTTCTATTTTATCAAGAAAAAGACAGAATATAATTAAAGCTACATTAACTCTACATTGTCCACATTCCTGCAACATTGATATAACTGGGACAATGTAGCATATTTCCTGGGAATGAATAAGACTTATTTATAATGCTGTTAATCATCATTCAGAAAGCTAAAACATTATATTCTGTTTACAGAACCTCAAAAAATTACTATATTGTGAAAACATTAATTGTTGTTCATAATTTATTTCAAAATGTAAAATTGTCATTTTATAATCATTACATGTACAGAGACATTTCAATACTACAGCAGACATAGAAGCTCATCACAATGTTGTATCAATGTTGCAAGAATGTAGACATCCAGAATATTATATCATTGCAATATTTCATTCAATACAGTTTACCTGCTGGAATAAAATAGTGATTTTCTTTTTACCTTTTGCAATTTTTACTTTTTGGATATACATTTCACATAACAAACAAAATAAAATATAGCATTAACCAAAAAAAAAAAAAAAAACCCTAAATAAAAAATTACACCATCCGTAGACTTTGAACTGCCGAGACTTGAATGCGGGACTATTTAACCTTCCGGAGTTGGCGCACCTGCCATAAACCTTAGAGGGTCTACTTTATATATATATATATATATATGAGAGATGCATAATTAAGTAGAGACACATTGTTCAGCTTGAGTCAGCTATTCATATGATAATGACATGGTCATTCTGGACATTCCATTGGTGTATTACTGGCCGTGGAATGTGCAAAGACCCCCATCAAACAAAAGAGCTCTTACCTGAACAAAGACCTCTCACCTGGAGTGTTCACACCTATCTCACAAATATTCAGTGTAGGGTTAGTGGCTGAGTAAAACACGGTGTCATCTCATATTTGTTAAGCTTTAGAAATAAAACCACATACAATTTCTAAAAAATTGTAATGATCAGTGTGTAGTCAACACATTTGTTTATTCAGTTCTGAGCTCAAAAGTCTTGGCTAGAAATGTTTAGAATGTTTTTTTCACAATATATCAGTACATCTGAAAATAAGTTTTTGGAAAGTCTAAGTTTAGAGCAGATTTAATCAAAATGTAGATTTGGGAATGTGGAATGAGGCATTTCTTTGACTAATGAATGAACATGCTGCACCATTAAAGGTGGAATCTGAGTTATAAACTTCAGTTTGGTGCAGAAATACTTACATTCCCCTCATCTGCATTACCACTGACAGTCAGTATTAATCCCTCTTTTAGGAAGTTTGATTTTTACAGTCCTTGGTTGTTCTGACCCAGTTTGTACAAGCACTCAAACACCAAGTGGTTACCACACATGTACAGCCTCTGTTCTCTCTCTGACTTACAAACACTAAATGGAAGAGCATTGGAAGTTCTCACTATGTAGGTGGAGCTTCACACAGCAAGTTAATCATAATTGTGCAATAAGGGGAGCTTAACTGAGTGACTCACATTTTATATTTTCAGACATAGTCCAACTGGGTTGTTTTATTCCAGTTTGTGGGAGGGTAGGCACTCAAATACTGGCATAAAAAATGAGCTTTAATTTTCCCTTTAATGTGTTGTTCTGAGACCGTATGAGCAAGTTTCAGACCTTACAAATCAAATCATGTTGTACTGAATCCTCAATGATGATCCAGCCTGAACTACAAAAACAAAGCATGCTTACCTGACATACTGGAATGCTCTGGTCTGGGATCCTGAGCCATAAACCTAAAGAAAACAGGAGATTACAAGACAAAACAATGACACATATATATATATATAGCGCTCTCCATAATTATTGGTACTGCTGGTTAATAAGTGTTCTTTGGCTTCTAATAAATTCTTTAAAAAAATAATATAGGACAACAATGCAAAAAAGAGAAAAATCTAAGCTTTAATTCAAGTGCCTTTATTTGGTGAGAAAAAAATCACATTAAGAAATGAATCTCTCTGGTCCTTTGGAGTAGAAACAGGCCCACAGCATCACCAATCCTCCCCCATACTTAACAGTGGGCATGAGGTGTTTTTCTGCGCACTCATCCTTGGTGTTACGCCAAACCCACTTAGTGTTTGTTGCCAAAAAGCTCTATCTTGGTCTCATCTGACCAAAGCACACGGTCCCAGTTAAAATCCCAGTACCGTTTGGCAAACTCAACCTGTTTATGCTTATGAGTATAACTCAGAAAAGGCTTTCTCCATGCATGCCTCCCAAACAGCTTGCTGGCATGTAGATAGCGGCATTTTTTTTTTTAAATTTGAGTTGAAGGTTGCTTTTTTCAATTTTTTTTTTCAGAGTGAGATTATGCTTCTGCAATAAAAAATAATTTATTTTAAGGCTTTTAACACATTTTAACTAGGGGTGCCAATAATTATGGAGGGCGCTGTATATATAGTGGAACCTTGGGATACGAGCAGACCAACATACAAATTTTTTAAGATACAAGCTGCGACTTGGTCCGTATTTTTGTTCGAGATCCGAGCGAAATTCCAAGATACGAGTGACTGCTGCTAGTTGGCGCAAAAGGTCCAGTATGGGCAGCACAACACCTGAATCTCATTCTTTCTCACGTGTTACTCGCAGAATCAAGTCCAATCTTGTGTGCTGTACTCCTTCTTGCATCCTTTTTGAAAAAAAATCGATAGTAAAAATGTTTTAATAACATACATACAGTAATTATGTTAAATACTGTTAATATTATTTTGTGCAGATGAAAGGCCCAGGCACAGTCCGTGACTTGCTGCTACTTCTGAGTGAAAATTGTTTTGTACTGAACTACAAAGAAAGTACCATAGAAGAATTTCCTGGCAGCAGTCGGATGCCGAGGTGAAATGGAATAAGAGAGATTTTACTGTACAGCACGCACTACACATCTGTAATACACAGTACGGTGCATCGAACTCAACGCAAATTTCGGTAGAGCGAGAATTCCCCAAAAATTATTTTACATTAATATTTATTGAAATCTAAATATTTTATTATGTATTGGTAAAGTATATATGTGTGTTTCTTAATTCAAAACATGTCTTTCATAACTTAGGACGGTTTTGGGATGTTTCACAAGCCTGGAACGGATTAAATCTATTTCAGTTATTTTAAATGGTCACACACACAGTGTTCTACAGATTCAGGCTCCTGTGGCGCATCTGAGGTAAATATTGTATGTAAAACAAGAATAAAAGGATAATTGATCAGTACTGCAGTATATTAGCTAGTATGGCCTCACCGTCAGTGGCTCCCCTTGTAGAGCCTGTAGGATGAAATTACTGACCACACGACCATCATTCATATGCATACGAGATCCAAACGTGTTGAAAATTCGTGCTACTCGTACCTCCACTCCCTCCTGCAGAAAAGAAAGATAAAGAATTGAGGCTTATATTAACGTCATGCTTTTATTTCAGCATATTTAGATTTTCAATCTCAGTTCCAACACATTAAAGTGTAAAGAGGCCAATACATCACACAGTGCAGGTTTTACAATGGTGTATTGACACTTGAAGCAATTGTAAAGCTGGACTTAACATAACATGAATGTAAAGGTGTAATAATCACTCTAAAACAAGCTCTAGAACTTCTGGAAAAAAGATGACTGTTATGGAAATCAGATGAGGATCAGATGAGGAAAACAGAAGTGAAGGTTCAGCACAAAAGTCTTTATTGCCACTGACAAAGGGGGTGTTTGGGTGAAGTCCCTTACATGTATGTATGACCATGTGTGTAAACCTGGACATCACTAAATCCATCATCATCTATAATCACATTTAACCCCCTGGAGTCTGAGAGTATTCCTCTGATGTAGTCCGACATGTCCTGAATTACACACCCATCTAATATTTTTTCCCCAAAATGTTAAATATTATTATATAAATCCAAACAAAGTTGTAGATAAAATGAGTCTACTGTAAAAAAAAAAAATACCAACACACACATACTAATTAATTAAGCTGACAAAACTAACAAGTTAATAACATGAGAGACATTTAACAGTGATAACTCTCCTTAGCACTGTTATGGCTCTTTCATTACAATCATGAAATTATAATGTAAGGGAAGTGAGTTCTTGATTAACCTTTCATTATCAAAATGTCTACTCTAAAGTTTAGAGAAATTAATTAATTAAAACTGATGTTATTGAGAGTACGAACTGTCCAGTTTGATGTTGTGGTATAGATCAGACTTTATTAGATGCTTTAGAGTGTTTTTACATGTAAAAAGTCTTTATTTGGCATAAAATTAGATCATATATTACATTAGAAATAAGTGTAATGTGATGCATCCTGATAGAATAATTTAATGGTTGGAGGGCAAGTAAACAAAAACAATTGAATTAATCATTACTGAATCAAATTGAATGGTTCATTAGGGAATATACTAAATGGGCAAAAGTATTAAGACACCTGCTCATTCATGGTTTCTAGTGTAGAAGTGCATTAACGTCTTTATCTTGCTTTTGTTGGAGTAACTCTCTCCTGCCAGGGAAAAATCTTCCAGATTTGATTTCATTCAGCCATTAGGACGTTGGATAATCACCAACAGCTCATCCAAAAAGTACTGGACGGAGTAGTTCCACTCATGTTGGGGTACTTGATACCCCTCTAGCCCACACCTGGCATTAGACATGGTGCCAGCAGGTTCATGTTTATCTGCTTATTCTAACTATACCACCTGTGTGCTACTGTTTCAGAATCAGGTGTTTATCAGAGCTACATCTGCAGTGTTTTTAAGGTGTGTATAAAAGATTTAACTGCTGTTTAAATATGTTGAACACCTGAGAGCTTTAGAAGCAGAATACTTCCTTGTTTAAGCATCAAGCTTCCTAAGAAAAACACCAGTAATCCAGCCTAACACACCCAGCTTTTTCCTTCTGGACTCCCAAGGTTTCTGGGCAGAGTTCCTACAACATTATCCATAACAAAAAGTCCTACTTCTCTGCAGATTCAAACCATATGTGATTTATTTATTAGTTGCTTTTATAAATAAAAAATGTGGTTTTTTTTAAGTTAAATAATTAATTTTCACAGCATCTGTTCAGCTTTATTTAGTCACTGTGTCCAAGGAAACAACAATGAACACAGCCACATGGTTTCCTCCTGCAGTAAAGAGTCTGTTTACATTTCTCATAACTTACTAGTACATCTCCAAAAATGAAAATACAATGAAAACGTTCATTTATTGTTTATAATTTACTTCAAAAACGGTCACGTTTTATATTTTTTACATGTAAAGTAACACACTTCAAGCCTTTTTTTTTTTTTAAATGTTGATACTGTCTGAATAGTAATTTACTTAAACTCTAAAATTAAATATTCTAATACGTTAACTGTAATTCTGGATTTCTGATTTTCATGAGTAACTACCCAAACTGATCAACATTAGAACAATCAAAGGCTTGAAACAGGTCATTCTGTGTAATAAATTTATTTAAAAAAACAGTTTATTACTTATTTAATTACATCGTGTGACAAAATTGTAAATAAGACAATGTTTATTATGCTGTATATAAACCCCTGAGCACTAGATGATGGTGACGTAATCTACCTTCAGCTAATAGACTGCAATCCATTTATTAATCTATTTATTTATTTATTTATTTTAATTACGGTACTCACTGATCTTTGTCTGGTTAATTAGATAGAAAATTATTTTCTGCATTCGTATTTCCCCAATGGACAGAACAGGACATTTCTTAGACTATTGCAACTGCTGCACCATTTAAGGTGGAACAGGACATTAAAATAAAAATCTAACTTCAGTTTAGTGCAGAAATCATCAGAAATACTTGCATTCCCCTCGTCTGCATTACCACTGACAGTCAGTATTAGTTCCTCTTTTAGGAAAAGTTGTTCCGAGTCAGTTTGTAAAAGCTCTCAAACACAAAATGGTTACCACACATGTACAGGTTCTGCTCTCTCTCTCTATGCCTCACAAACACTAAATAGAGATTTAGGTGAAGATATTTAGCTATTGGGGGGAGTTACTTCTAATGAGTTTCCTTTTTGTTGATCACTAAGATTAGCAAATTCTGAACAACTTAACGAATGTCATGTTTTTAGACCAAACCGGTGAAAATCTTGTCTTTCACAGTGGGGGTGTTGTCAGGCACTGAGAGATGTAGCTACTCTGGAAAGCTTTTGTTGTTCTTGAACAATTTTGTGTCCCTTGACTGGATATTTAAAAGAATAGTGATAAAAACTGTTTTTTAACAATATTACCTGATCACAAAAAAGTGAGCAGAACAATCATTAAAATCTCAACAATATCCAGTGCAAAAACTCAAATTCTACAGTCTGGTGTTATGCTGGTTAAATGGTCAATATAACACTCACAATGCTTTGTTTTAGGTAACACTATGTGTGCACAATAGCTAAAACTATAACAAGTGAAAATTCCATTATCAAAAACAAAACAAAAAAAATCACATTTTGTATCTCCTAAAAGCTTTCAACGATGTTAAGTTATAAACTTTGGCTATCCACACTGCTGTGAATGCACATTTCTGTGTTCTGAATCTCCAAACAGATCACATGACAATTCTCACTGCTGTGGTCATATTAGTTTACAATATAACCTGCAGTCTGTGTACTTCAGTGGTTGAAGCTTCTGAGATTCAGAATAAGCCACAAACCACTACAACAAGGCAAGTTTAAAGCATTTCAGGTCTGCACAGGTTACTTAAATCAAATAACACCTCCCATAAAGCACATATTACCAAAAGCAATGTGAAAAAAATAAATGTTGACTTCATGATCCTAAAGAAGATCCTAAAAACATCTGAAAGTGTATGCTTCAGAATTAGTAGGCAAATAAAAGCCGCATTAAGGAGTTCAGAATGAGGAAAAAGATAAACTGCTTGCTCAAACAGCTCACTCATTATACACTTCCTGTATATTTATGGCCAGACAGCTCAGGCTAGAAGATCTTGTGTGTGATTCCTGAAGAGATGTCACTGTTGTTGGTGGAAACAGAATGAATTGCAAATGCAGTAATGACCCTGCAGCAGGATTTGTATGCTAGTTTTGCAGCTCTTGCTTTAAAGTGATGCCAGGGCATGGGGAATGGCGTAGGACCCAGGGCATGGGGAATGGCGTAGGACCCAGGGCATGGGGAATGGCGTAGGACCCAGGGCATGGGGAATGGCGTAGGACCCAGTGCATGGGGAATGGCGTAGGACCCAGTGCATGGGGAATGGCGTAGGACCCAGTGTATGGGGAATGGCGTAGGTCCCAGTGTATGGGGAATGGTGTAAAAACCATTTTACACAGATGAAGAGGTGACTTCAGTGTGAGAGTGAATAAATGGAGAAATGGTTTTGACATAAATAAGACCAATAATATTTTAAAATATCATAACCTGAGGTGAAATAAACATATTCAGGTATTTATAGCCCATGTGTGTGTGAGTGTGATATGCTAATAAAAAGGGACAAGGAGATGGCAGGAGTGCCTGATGTGACCACATTTTGTTAATTAGCGGCCAAGAGACTTTGGAAATTAAAAGGCGACAGATTCACTCTTTTCTTGGATTGCTGCTAACACTTAAAGGAAACTGATGAACATGGAGTTTGTGTGAGAGCAGAGAGAGAAAAGAGACAAAAACAGAAAAGAAGAGAGAACCACTAGGCTTATAATTCTGTAAGTTATATAACTAGTCAGCTGTGAAAGGTTATGCACGGTTTGTTATGTTTGAATATAAGGCAATTTGTGTGTTCATTACATAACCAATCAGTCACAGTAATATGATGGTCAGTAGTAGTTGGCACTGTGGGCATCTGCTGGGCATCTCCATAAAGCTCATCAGCAGATGGAAGCATGAAGTACTCTAAAATCTCCTGGTAGGTGTTGACTTTGGACCCATAAAATTCAGTGATTCGTTAAATATATTTGATCGATTACTCGATTCCGAAGCTCTACTTAAGAGTACAGTGTACCTGTGTGTACAGTGTTTAGTGTTTTAAATGTTTCTTTACTGAAAATGTACATTATTATTGTGTATTTTGTGAACATTCTACATGTAACATTCACCACACAAAGAGGTTTCAATGCAGAAACAACTGACAGCACAAACATCCTTCAGCTTGCTCCACTAGATGGGATGTAAACATTTGCTTCTAACTGCCTTGAAAGACAAACACATGACAGGATGTTATAATGTTCCTCTCTTCACTGATAAACAGATCACAGTCTGACAAACATATACAATTTATTTTACTTTCCTTTAAATGTTCATTTTGTCCCCAACATATACCCAACTTTATGTGTATAAATGGGCTTTTATTTTGACACACATTTACTTTGAGAGAAAAAAGCAGATATTGGGTTTGGAAAGAAGATTCAGCACCGCTCACACAGGCATCCACACATAACAGATCACTTGTGAATGTCTGCATGACTTCTGTTCACTTCTAGGGCATCAGCGCAGGCTGAACTTGTAAATATGAAGAGAAACTTTACACATATAAACATATAAAATGCATCAAATCTCATTTTACACTTGAAAATAATGTCATAAAATAATATTAATCACTGATACATGCTTTCATTAGGTTAGAAAACTGTAACCAGCTAAAATTCTACAGTTTTAGTTTCCAATCCTTCACCAGTTACAGTGGCGGTCCTAGCCTGTTTGGTCTTTGCAGAGCAGCACAGGTCATCACTCTGCTTGCTTCTCGCTGCTGCGCGTGCATGTCTGTCTATGTGGGCTTCTCACTTTTCTGCTCAATTCTGAAGTTTCTGCTCACTGCATAATTACAACAGGAAATACAAACCGGATTCCAAAAAAGTTGGGACACTAAACAAATTGTGAATAAAAACTGAATGCAATGATGTGAAGATGGCAAATGTCAATATTT
>BRDA01007522.1:0-36635 GCA_036984385.1 Crenuchus spilurus | reverse complement strand
TTATTTTGACACACATTTACTTTGAGAGAAAAAAGCAGATATTGGGTTTGGAAAGAAGATTCAGCACCGCTCACACAGGCATCCACACATAACAGATCACTTGTGAATGTCTGCATGACTTCTGTTCACTTCTAGCGCATCAGCGCAGGCTGAACTAGTAAATATGAAGAGAAACTTTACACATATAAACATATAAAATGCATCAAATCTCATTTTACACTTGAAAATAATGTCATAAAATAATATTATTAATCACTGATACATGTTTTCATTAGGTTAGAAAACTGTAACCAGCTAAAATTCTACAGTTTTAGTTTCCAGTCCTTCACCAGTTACAGTGGCGGTCCTAGCCTGTTTGGTCTTTGCAGAGCAGCACAGGTCATCACTCTGCTTGCTTCTCGCTGCTGCGCGTGCGTGTCTGTCTATGTGCGCTTCTCACTTTTCTGCTTGATTCTGCTCACTGCATAATTACAATAGGAAATATGTCAGAGGTCACAGGCTTGCTAGGTGACTAGTTATCGACTGATAGCTTTAAGTGTTCATCTTAAAAAGGGAGAGTCCTGTCAAAATATAAGCAATAGTCATTTAAATTGTGAACAAATGATTTATATACTTATATATGTTAATGGAAAGTTTTCATTACTGAATTAAATTTCCCAAGAAATGAATAGTATTGTTTGTTGGGTTTTGTTGTGTTCCGTGTGCTCGGTTTAACCCTGTTCTCATATAAAAACCAGTGATGTAACTACATACGATGGTCCCAAGGGCGTTTCCTAGAACCCCTCCAGGGCGCGGCAGGCCGCCCCTGACGTCGTGCTGCCCATATTGCCCATATCAGAAACTGCCACTGACCAGTTACACAAGTTACACCAGTTACTATAAGAAGAAAATGTGCAACAAAATACTGCTGTTAATGTTGAGCTGTACCAAGAATCAAACATATCAGAATGTTTCAATTCTGTACTCCAACATTCAATTTTTGACAACTTACAAATAAATGTGACTATTTTTAACATTTTGCTCAACAATAAACCTTTTTTTTAATTGAAGAGCTGTGTATTATTACTGTCATTATTTTATAACTAAAACAATCATTAAAAATGTTGAGAGGAAAATAGACAAGTGATGAAAAGAGAACAAAAGAAGAGAAAAGATGAGAACAAAAGAAAAGAAGAAAGGAGAAGAGATGAGGAGAGGAAAAAGAGAGGAGAAGAGAGAAGGAGGGAAGGTTTTGTGGCTGATGTTAGATGTCTGGAGTCTCTGTGGAGGAAACATCTGTCCACACTAATCTCTAGTCTGATCCTATAACAGCCGGACAAACTTCATTTTTTATTAAAACTAAAAACACTTAAAAATAAACAAATGTAAAGCAGCCTTTCAGAGGAGAGACACTCTGCTTACATTTCTGAATGTGAAACTAGCCAACATGTGATTAAAGTAGTAACTCTGACTGGTTTTGGGTGCCCACTGATCTTATCACACTATAACTGATGGATGTTTCTCAGCATTTCTATGTAACTCTATGAAAAGACATTACTCAGTAAAGCACAGCTGGACCTGCACGGAGACAAAAAGAGGAAATCTGAGAGATGTATCAGAAGATGACTGACATATTCTATCTGATTTACTAAAGGCTGATGCCAATCACACCACAGATTTACAAAAGACAGAAACTGCAGCTGTCGCACAAAGGCAGCTTATTATAGAGAAGACAATGCAGTGTTCTTACAGAGAACTGTCAGTCGTTCACTTGGCTCTTATTCAACATATTTAGTTCATGTACAATGTTGTATACAGTCCCGCATCAAAAAAAGCAGAATATTGTGGAAAAGCTCATTTCTGTTCATAATTAAATTAAAAAATGTAAATCATTTTATATTAATTACATATAAAGTGACATATTTTAAGCCTTTTTTGTGTTTTAATGTTGATCAGTTTGAGTCACAGGTCATGAAAATCAGAAATCCAGAATCTGAAATGATTCGAAATTAATTTATAATTTTAGTTTGAGTTTACGTAAAACACTATTCAAACAGTATCAACACAAACAAAAAAAGCTGAAATGTCACTTTGTGTGTAATGATGATAAAATATTAGTTTGTATTTCTAAACACCAATGAGGGCAAAAAATAGGATTTTGTGAAAAAGATAATTTAATTAAACATTTCAAGCTTTTCTTGTTTTTAATGTTGATACCATTTTAAAAGTAATTTCCATAAACTTCAGATGAAGTAATAATTTGAGAAACTTGGTTTCTGGTTTTCATTATCTATAATCCAAGCTGATCAAAAATAAAACAAAAAAGGCTTCAAATGTCACTTTATGTCTAATAAATAGAAAATACAACAGTTTCTGTTAATTAATTAAATTAATTCATTCATTCATTCATTCATTATCCCAACCGCTTAATCCATATCAGGGTCGCGGTTAGTCCCCTACCCCCTCACTGGGCGCAGGGCAGGGCATTACACTATTCAACCAAGTCCAGGACAGGGCTAATTAATTAAATTCTGAAAAAAAAAATTATTTTTGGAGCTGGAGTAGTGCATTTATAGAATGTTTCTTAATCTATAAAAGTCAAACATTCATAATAATTGAGTGTTTTTCATTTATAGATGGAGTATTGATTCTGTATCAAGTATCGTGATACTACACTTGGTATCAATACTGTGTGAAAATTCTGGTATTGTGATAATTCAAACTAATACAGTAAATCACCACAAGCATAAACTAGTCACAGAGGACTTACCTGCTTCATGTAGGCATAACACATGGTCTCAGCAACACGCTTCCCTTCATCATAACAAGCCCGAGGCCCGATCGGGTTCACATGACCCCAGTAGTCTTCATTCTGAGGATGCACCTCTGGGTCTATGGGCACAGACACGGCAAAAATAATCACCTCAACTGTAATCTGATTTGACAAGCCATCCAATTATGATACCAACACATGGGCCCACGTTAACAAATCACATGCACATACATGTATACACATGTAAACAACCCACACAGCAGGGAGTCTCACTTAAACACATCCTGCCCAAAATGATGCACCCAAACTGGCCCGACAAGAAGGCTGAGAGGTACATATGTAAGTGCATTTCTCAGTAAACCTGTTCCAGCCTCAGGGAGCAAAGCACCACTTGTCTTGATGCTTTAAATCAAATGTCTCAATGACATTAAAAGAATGCTCAAGAGGCCTTAAAGCTGTAACACCCCATCACTGACATATTTGTCATGTACTAATAATAAAACAACATCGCCACTGTCACTTCAAAACCACACTGATGTTCTGTGCAACAAATCCTTTACATTTCAAATCAAATGGAACAATAGAAATAGTCTGAAATAAAACAAAATGTACCATTAAGCCTGTACCAGTTATTACATCATCTGATATTTATTTAATCTTAAACTGAATGTAAATACACTCACTGGCCAATTCATTAGGTACAGAGCTTATATCTCCACTCACTGTCCACTTTAGCTCCACTGAGCATACGGATGCTACAATTACAGACTGTAGTCCATCTGTTTCTCTGTATACTTTGTTCTTCAATGGCCAGGACATTGACAATGACAATGATGACAATGGCCATCATTCTCAGTGACACTGACATCGTAGTGGTGTATTGGAGCTTCAGTGTCACTACTGAAGTGAAAATAGTGCAGCAACCAGCCAACAGAGTCAGGACTACAGGACCAACACACACTGTGCTGAGCTGCTGTCTCTAACTTTACATCTACAAGGTGGACCAACAAGGTAGGAGTGTCTAATAGAGTGGACAGTGTTTAACATCTCCAGCAGCTCTAACACACCACCACCACATCAGTGTCACTGCAGCTAACAGCTGAAATGAAAATTATTAGAATATTTCATTTCCTCCTGAACTGCGCACTGATACATTATACAGGGATCTCTGGACAATGCAGCAGGCAACTGATGGAGATGGCTGGATAGGCGCCGGCCTCAACTCCTACAGCCACGAATATCAGTCATCATAAATGAACACCCACCTACCTGCTCTGTAATCATACATGTCAATCTTTTTCCACACAGCCTGAGGGTTATTTCATCACCAGATCTTCATTAGTGCTACAATTATTCATGCTCATTTGTGTTGAGAAGCAGGACAGACTGTGTATGTATATATTTTTACATGCATATTTTATCAGATTGAAAAAATATAAAATATTAGCATTACATATTGACCACCCTGCTTGGTATATACTGGCCATTGGTAAACACTTATTTGTATAATGATGTTCAAACACATACAGTACCTCCATAAACTTCTGACGTAGAAGCAAGTAGTAGTCGAGCGCCCACTCGCTTGGCCAAACCTATGGATGATGAGAGAGAAGAGAAACTCAGCACTCCATTCATAGCTAGAGAGAAAGCCTGCCTCTGGCTATATATAGATACACACATAAGCCATAACATTACAACAACTGCTAATATGGTTAATATGCCGTCCATCCTCTACATGCCACCAAAACTGCTCCGACCCACCACGACATGGACTCTACAAGAGTTCTGAAGGCCTCGTGTGATATCTGGCTCCAAAATGTTAGTAACAGATCGTTTAATGTGAAGTTCCAGCACATCCTACATGTGCTCAGTGGGATCTCCATCATCTGGACATAACCTGCCTTGCATATATTTTCTCCAGCATCCAACACATTGACAGTGAGACTTAATATATCCCAGACTTTGACAGGCATCATTGTTACAAAATATTCATTCATTCACTTCAACTGAGTGGTATTAATGGTGTGGCTGATATATAGAGATCATAAGCAGAGAAGGACACTAAGCCATGAATAACAAAAAGCAAAACAGGATAGAAATACAAGAAACTGGACATTAAGCAGACAAAAACATTGATTTTATTTGCAAATTTTATACTGTTCCAACTTTTTCTGAGCTGTAAAACTAGTTATGTGTAACATCAAATCAAACAATAGTTTTTTTCCCATATCTGAGGACATTCTGTAGGACATCATGTCTTCAGGAATAAAGGAACATAAATGTTTAACATGTTTTTCAATGCTGCTATTTCTATTTCTGCATCCACAGCGGTGACGTTTAAACTGACGTTTATTGCAGATTATCTCTGCGTCACAGTCAATGACATGACACACCTGGATAAGACAGGTGTGCAAAGAATATAAAACTCTTGTATGAATAATATAAAGACACAGCAGCCCGTCAGACAGCACGGATAAACAAGAAAGAATTAAAGATGAGTAAAACTAAATTCTCCCAAGCACTTCTGCACGACTCACGCCAGCTGCTAAAATCTCACTTCAACCATCAGTAAAGATGATCAGACTCGTCTGAATTAACTCTCTGATCCACACACAAGATACTCAATACTCAAGCAAACACAGGAACACATAAAAAACAGAATATTGTGGAAAAAGTTCAGATTCATTATATTTAAAAAGATTTACTATATTTCAAATACATATTTTACTGACAAATGTTAAGCCTTGTTTTAATATTGATAGTATCACTTATAGCTCCTTTAAATCAGAAGTCAAGTTAGAAATTATTAGAATATTTAATTTGGAGTTTGAAGAAGAGAAATCAACTTTATCCTAATTTTTGGAGACACACTAGTATACTAATAAGGAGTCTCAGGGAGAAGGTATCAGAAAAAGTTAATTTGGGGTTTTAAAATTAAATTAAAATGCAAACAAAAAGTAATGTAAAATACAAATCCTCCAAAAAAAAAAAAGCAACAATAAGTCACACAAACAACAATGTAAGAAATAAACTCATTTCAGGTAACATTTTTAGACTTCTTACGGACAAAAGGTCACAATAAATAAATACATTTCTATTGTATTTATATGCCGCTTTTTACAACGGACGGTGTCACAAAGCAGTTTTACATAATTAGCGTCAGACAATTTGAATCAAAACCCAATATGAGTAAGTCAAAGGTGACAGGGGCAAGGGGAAAAAATCCCTCGAGGCTGGAGGAAGAAACCTTGGGAGGAACCAAGACTCGCAAAGAGGATCCATCCTCCTCTGATCAAACTACTGATAGATACTTATCAGTTAAGTCTGACATTGTGCTGTAGTGCAAAACAATAATGATATTAATAAGAGTGATTTTTGCATCAATCTGGCATCAAATTAAAAGTGCATCAGTCTGATTATTGTTAGCAAGTGTCCATTACTACTTCACTGTAATTGATGGTGGTGGGTAATGACAAGGGTCAAAGATTGGCAGAGGTACATACAGGTGAGCGCTGGTTGCCAGCAGTAGATGTAGGTGAGCAGCTGGTCTGTTGTGGACTGCAGGAGAATCCAGCCACCAATTTACCATCAGTGTCCTACACATCATATGTCTTGCTTATGCATGAAGTGAAATATTATTTGCCAGTACTTACCCAGCATATTGAGGGTGCCAATAGTGTTGGTTTTCAGAGTCTTGATGGGATTGTACATATAATTGGGTGGGGATGCAGGAGAAGCCAAGTGATAGATCTGGTCCACTGAAAAGAGAGAGAGAGAGAGAGAGAGAGAGAGAGAGAGAGAAAGAGAGAGAGAGAGAGAGAGAGAGAGAGAGAGTTATAGAGGAATAAATCAATGTGATGAAATCCAACAGCTTACATTGTAAAGCATCATTTTTACATCAGACACATCACACAGAGTGTACATCTGGTAAACTTATTGTCAAGAAAAGCCAAAACAGACACAGTGCACCTGCTATTCATTATGATCGTCTGAACTGCTTCATTCTTCTTGTGTATGATAAAGAAAAAACCCAAAGTGTGTACATCATTGGACAGAAGTACAATGGGGCAAAAAAGTATTTAGTCAGCCACTGAATGTGAAAGTTTTCCTACTTAGAAAGATGAGAGAAGTCTGTAATTTTCATCATAGATACACTTGAGAGAGAAAATGAGAGGAAAAAATCCAGGAAATCACATTGTAGGATTTTTTAAAAAATTATTTGTAAATTATAGTGGAAAATAAGTATTTGGTCACCTACCAACCAGCGAGAATTCTGGCTCTCACAAACCTGTATTTCCTATTCTGCACTAATTACCTGTATTAATTGCACCGGTTTTAACTCGTTACGTCTCTAAAAGACACCTGTTCACACTCTCAACCAAACTCCAAAGAGCTTTCTAAGGACAACAGGGACAAAATTTTAGACCTGCACAAGGCTGGGATGGGCTACAGGATAATAGGCAAGCAGCTTGGTGAGAAGGCAACAACTGTTGGCACAATTATTAGAAACTGGAAGAAACACAAGATGACTGTCTGGGGCTCCAAGCAAGATCTCACTTAGTGGGGTAAGGATGATTCTGAGAAAGGTCAGGAGTCAGCCCAGAACTATACGGGAGGTCCTGGTCAATGACCTGAAGAGATTTGGGACAACAGTCTCAAAGAGGACCATTAGTAACACACTATGCCATCATACGCAGGGCATGCAAGGTCCTCCTGCTCATGCCAGCACATGCTCAGGCCTGTTTGAAGTTTGCCAATGACCAGAGGAGGCATGGGAGAAGGTCATGTGGTCAGATGAGACCAAAATAGAGCTTTTTAGAACTCAAATGTGCAGAAAACCTTCATTTTTCTGTAGTGGCGAGATGCATGTTTTAGAACATCAACTAAATGTGCATTCTGACAGCATTCTTTCACATACGACTGTACATGAATGACAAAAAGCACAAACTTTGTTTACATCAAAGCATTTAAATTTCCCCGCTCCACTGTCATGCACCTCTCTCAGTGAAATGTTTTATTCACTGCTTTCGTCATCAAATGCTCAGTAGGTGACAGTAACGCAGACATCTCACATGTGAGAGTGCTGAGATTTGTACTTGAAAAGAATAATTTTAATCACAAATGTGAGGTAAACACTTACATTCAAGAGCCGCAAACTATCCCTGCTGTTAAGTGACCTACTTTGCAATGCTGCAAGCAGAGATCTGTTGCTTCCAGGCTGGATCCGTGGCATCAGATCATTCCAAAATAAATAATAATAAATAAATAATATTAAATAAATATTAAATACAATATATGTCCAAAAGTTTGTGGATGCCGCTTCTAATGAATGCATTCAGACACAGATGTGCACACAGCTTGTCTAGTCCCTGTAGTGAAGTACTGCCAACAGAACAGGACTAAACATCAACCTGTTGGCACTGTGCCAAATGCCAGGTGTGGGCTAGAGGCCCCTATCATTGTGGAACTGTGTTCTCTGCTCTATCCAACACTTTTGGGATGAGTTGGTAATGAGGTGGTGGTGATCATCCAACATCCTGATGTCAACACTGTTGTGGCTGAATGCCATCAAATCCTCACAGCAATGTCCCAATATCTTCCTTGGACAGTAGAGACAACTACTCCAACAAAAGCAGGACACTCTTTTTAAAGCCTCTATTTTGGAAAAAATGATGAATGCACAGGTGTCCCAATACTTTTGCCCCTACAGTGTAAATAATCCCTTGATTAGGGGTCAAATGTCTATTTCTTGTCAACAGAACAATTTTCAATTGTTGTTTCATTATCAAACAATCATTTGTACATTTAAGCATTTTCAGCATTATTAATCACCTGAGGCTCACCATCAGCTGATCAGACTTTATTACACAGATATTCAGAGCACTGCTATAAGCTCCACTGATCTAAATGGGATGTCCCAACATTATTCATTTCTTAATAACACTTGTACAAGCCATCATAAACATTATATAACTGCCTAATTGAGATCGGCATAATAGTGCTTATATGCCACTCGTTTATTTTCTAACAAACAGAATAAATGAATATAAAAAGAAAGCAGAGTTCACTTTAACATGTGATGCTCTTATGAAAATAAGTGGAGGCGGTCAGTAATGTTTGTTTACTTGAGCTCAAGCTGTGTCCGCTGAGAATGACAAGACAAGAAGCAGGACAACCTTTTTAGACAATTCAGCAATTTTGGGCTTGTCGTTTAAGTTGTGCACACTGAATCAAATCATTAAATGAAATGTGACAACTAGTTGTGATAACCCTCCCACTGCTAAACATGTCACAGAGATTATGATTTTGTCATTGGACCAGACCAGAGCTATTTCCAGGTTAGTTACAATATCCTACTTATCCAAATGGATCCAGAAAACAATAGAACAATGGTTTATTACATGACTAACACCGAGTTAATAGTGAGACACTTACCTTCAATATAAAGTGGTTCTACCACGTCATGGTTGATGAGCTCAAAGTTCTCGTGGCCAATCCAGTGCTCTACATTACGCTTGCGGCCAGTAAAGAAATTATCAACCACAGTCACTTCATGTCCATCCATCATCAGCTTATCAGTCAGGTGGGAACCTACAAAGCCTGCACCACCGGTGATCTACAGCCAGAGACAGAGACAGTATAAAACCAATTAACTCATTAAAGAAGCACAATATTAATGGATGCTGGAGTGAACTGGTGCCTAATTGGTTTATGTCCATTCAAAATTCAGAAAATATTTCCAATGTACAATTCAGACACTGAGAGTCTCAGGATGATGAGGATCTACTTAACAAGCATGTGATGATAGTTCTGCACAAGTAGCTGCAAGGTGTTATTGCTGTGTGCATCCCAGCATTGGCTCATTATCAATAATCAATACATTTGTGCAACACTGAGCTCTAAATTATCTCTCTGATCGTGTAGACTAGATTAAATACTCAATAAATGAAAGTGCTAATCTCACCAAAATCCTCTTCCGATCTTTCTCAGACAAGAACTTCACAGGTGGGTACTTCTGGGTAAAACTGGAAAATAAACCAGTAGGTATGTAGCAATTACAGATTCATATCAGAAAATTATGACTACACCTGGTTTGGGCCAAGGGTTTACTATATAAATAAGTGAGCACACCAGTCAGTTGTATCAGAGTGTAAAACCATCATCATGGACAAAAGATGTGATGACTGATGTCCATGATAACAGTACCAAGTGAAGCATGGTGGAGGCAGCACCTCAGAAACCACTAACTTTGCACATATTCTAAGGCTGCTGTAATGAAGCTGTACTGAAAAGGGTACATTGAGTATCTCCCAATATAACAGTGGTGCTTCACGTGCCACTGATGCATTGATGAGTGGGCAATCAACACACCACATTGAACTAGTTAACCTCTATAATGAACTCAAGTGTCAGGGATCAGCGTGACAGGTGGCATCTGTGGCAACCTGGACTGAGCTCTTTCCAAACCAGGAGTGGCCATAATATTCTGCATTATTTCATGGAAGCAAACTGCGATGCTTTTCTTTCAGACCTCTCTAACAACATACAGTGGTATGAAAACGTTTTTGCATCCCTGATAATTTTCATGATTTTCATGATGTTCAGATCAGCAATTTCAGTTAAATATATCATATAGCAGACAAACACAATGCTATTTGAGAAGTGAAATGAAGTTTATAGGATTTACAGAAAGTGTGCAATAATTATGTAAACTTTTTAATATCACTGTACAATAAAAATAGCAGCAGAATATTTTCTTTGGTCCAAGTTTAGAAGCCTTTCTGTTAATCTTTGACAGTGCAGTGGTTACTGATTACAGGTAGATACTACTGATTTACTGTACTCTCTTAAAGAATGTTGAAAGTAGATTTGTAAGGTAAAAAATTTACTTTTACTCTATAATATTCACCTACGATCCCCTGGCTGTAAATTTTATTCAAGTGTAAAATTAAATTAAATGCACAGTTTGTTTGCTTTATTTATACAGAATTTGATAGCATTACTTAATTTTTCACTGAAGTCTCTTCAACAGGAAATAAGAAAAACGATGAGTTGTGATATAATAGAATCATCAGAGTAACAAGTTGAGTGTGTGTGAGATGTAACATCATTTCTGTGTGAGAAACTGAACCTCCTCTGTGACAGTGAAAGCGTTAATCAATACATCATTACGAAGAGTTTCACATGTGCTATTGAAGGATTTTAACAAATTCATGTGATAAATGTTCCTCACACTACCCAGCAGGGATGGATATTGTTTGATTTCTTATCTTGAACGTCTCTGAGGATTATGCTAAGTGATGATGGTAGTCCAAGGCAAATGTATTTATATTAAACTTCTCTGAGAAGGATTATAGTGAGTGATGATGGTAGTCTGAGGTTAATTTATTTTCATTTAATGTGAATGCAGCACTTTTGGTATATGCTTGTGCAAATATTCAGATTACAAAAACCCAACAATCTTTACCATACATTATAAAGATTAGTTAAAATGGACATTTTTTTGGTAATTTTGTTAAAAAAAAAAAAATTATATATATGATATTTACTTTTTTATGACATGATCTGCCATTACACAGTAGTGAGCTAATGGTCTTAAATTGTTTTCTCTATAATAGTGATAAAGTGATGCAGATTTATCAGCTAAATCTATACTGAGACATCATCAGTATTCACTTTAACACTGGTAAACCACTCGCTCATTACTTTTTAGTTCATCATTAATATTTTCCTCCTCTATCAAAAGTAATATAAATGATCAGCTAATTAAGCATTGTTGGGTGTGCTATAGGAGGAAACTCTGGAGTCCAGAGTGATATTAGCCTGACTACTGAGCATGTAAATGCACCACTGCTCTCTCACAGGGCCATGAAATAAACAAACAAACAGCTTCTTCTGAAGGCAGACCCACTCAAAAATGAGGCCTTTTAAATTATCATCATTCCAATTGCATTTACTTTTCCATTTGGAGGAATGACTTTAGTCTTCACCCTGATGCCGAGGGGCTGGCCACTCAATCGGCCCCACTAAACATGCAGAAAGAGCGGGTATGCATGTGTGCCATCATGCCTCAGGCTCAGTTAATAGTGTGTCAGGCAATCTCTCCTAAGCCTGCAGGGAACACAGAGAGAGCCACACTGTGAGAGATTTCACAGCTAATCAGAAAGTAATTGGGGGGAGGTTCAAGAAACAGCGGTGCGGTAAAGACATTCCTGAAGCACTTACGCCTGGCGGCATAGCAGCGTCGAGTACGGTCCTCTCATTTCAGCCTTGAAAGGCTGCACAATTATTAATCATGTCTCAAGTCCAAGAGTCGAACTTTTTGAGAAGCAAAATTCATATGAACCGCAGGCGAGATAACTTATTTATTTATTTATGTGGTGTGCCAGGTTATCTCTATGTTGTATTATGTGGCAAGCCCCCCTGTGTGTTCAGAAAATTTTCATTTATGATGAATTATTCCCAGCACAGTTAATTTTTTAAGCAAAGTCATATTTCACACCCCTGTAACAAACAGCACAATATATTAGTTATCCTCTTCAAAATCTGAATGATCACATTAAAACATACAGTCATACATCAAGAAATTCATTCCATTTTATATATGTATTACATATAAAAGTGATATTTTTAAGGCCTTTTTTTGTTTTAATGTTGATGTGTATGACTTACAGCTTCATGCTTCCATCCGCTTGTCAGCAGATGGAAGCATGAAGTGCTCTAAAATCTCCTGGTAGGTGTTGACTTTGGACCATCAGCAGCAGCTCAAACCATCACAGACTGCAGAAACTGCACACTGGACTTCAGACAGCTTGGATTGTGTCTCTCTCAGACTCTAGGAGCTGATTTACAAATGAAATGTAAAAAAAGGACTTTGTACTGAGTAACAGACCAGTTCTGGTTCTGCTTAGTCCAGGTAAGACACTTCTGATGTTGTCTCTAGTTCAGGAGTGTTGATATTAGGAATGTGGCAGCTGTAGCTCTGAGAAACACACAGTCAACATTAAAACACAAAAGGCTGAAATGTGTCACTTTATGTGTAATGAATATAAAATCTAACATCGTTTAGCTTTTTGAATTTTTGAACTTTTTCATATTACTGTAATGTTTTGATGTAGCACCATAGTTTCAGAAGAGGTTGAGTATAATTTTAGGTCTCTTATTCACACTCACAGCTGGTTACATTGCCTATGTTTCTATTTTAATAGCAACTCATAAATGAAGAATTAGCACCAGCACAGCATGGATTCTGCAGATATTAGATATTTCTAGGGAGCAGCACAAACCTACCTGAGTTCAAGATCTCGAATCTTCTCTCTCAGTGGCGCCACAGCCTGTGGAGATAAAGATGGTAAAGGTTTAGTAAACAAAAGGCTTCAAAATAGCCCCGGGCAATAATAGCTACATGATTTTCTGCAGCTCTCTCATTCAATATAACGAGTCCTTGATGGAAAGATATTCTGTGCTGGCACTTCACATCAGCAAAGAGACGGATCTCATTTACTGTGTGCAGAAAGACAAAAATAAGCAGGAGCAATAAACTGAAAAGAGGACATTACAATAAAGGTAAAAAATCATTAAATGTGAACTTACAGCTGAGGCTGAGTAATGAAAAATGTTCATATGGTTTAATGCTCAAAGAAATATCGTCTCTATGAACCGTTTCATTAATATTCTGTCTGATGATCCAATCGCCAAACACCTTCAGCATCACAGAGCATGAAGACTGCCCTGAGGACATGTTCTGTTATAAGCCAGCTTTAATGAAATATCAGTCATCAGAAATCATGAAAACAAATGTCATTCTCTTCAAAAGATGGTTCAGACACTGACGATTATCTTCAATGTGCATATGAATCACTTTCAACCCGAAGGTCAGGCAGATAGCAGTTTTCTGATGGGTTTCTGTCATTTAAGTGTAAGCGTTAGGGATCAATAGTGACAGGACAGGTGTAGGATATATGTGAAACTGTCCAATTTGCCATTTCATAAATGTCAAGCAATCATATGTTCTTTGTAGGTGAATGTAGAGTTTGGAGTCTAGCCCAAAGACAGTGCTGTGTCCAAACGGGGAATCAAAACGCAGTCTATCACATGTGGGTCAATGTTTACATTTTCTTTCAGTGTGTTAGATTCAGACTATAAATAAAAACCACATGCAAAATCTCCCTGCACACAAAAAACAAGTCAACTTAAGCTGTTAGTAACTTCAGGCTGCTGCAGGAGGTGCTTTATGAGGATGATGAGGCTATAAATACCTGCAGGGTGTGTGAGATGTAGAAGTGGTACAGTGCAGTGAATGTCTCAGATGTTAATGATAAAGGAGTGACTGTATTTGGGGGTTATTAAAGGTCAGAGTGTGAAGGAAGTAGCTGAATTTGCAGGCATATGGAAGTGTACGGTCATACAGCTCTACCAGCAGTGGTAACAATGCCAGTCTACAGGACATTCTCCTCAGAATTGTGGTGGACAGCACACAAGGCTGAAGGTCTCTTGCTCCACATGTTGATGGTCTGCAGGCCTCTGTGGACAGTTCTTTCACAAACTGGTTGTGAAGGACCTGCGATGACTTCTAGAAGTCCGGTGGTCCCTGTCTGTTTTTATAGCCTGACCATCCTGGTGCATATGCAGGAGCCTGAAGTTATTACCTCAAACATGCAAGATGACATGTTTTGTTCTTATCCGTCTGCTTATCAAGAAAAGCAAGAAAATATAAAAAAATGTCTTAGTTGATCCTGCAGTCAACACCAGACCAGTTGCTCACCTACATCTACTGCTGGCAATCAGCATTCAAATATATGTAACACTGCCCACCTAGGACACTCATTACACACCACCATCAATTACACTGAAGTAGAAATGGACTCCTGCTAGCAATAATCAGACTGATGCTTCCAGGCTGATGCACTTTTAATTTGACCCCAGATGGATGTAACTATCACTTTTATTAATATCATTATTGTTTTATACTACAGCACAATGTCAGACTTAACTGATTTTGTACATTTCTATCAGTAGTCTGATCAGAGGAGGTTGGATCCCTTTTGTGAGTCTTGGTTCCTCCCAAGGTTTCTACTTCCAGCCTTGAGGCATTTTTCCCTTGTCCCCGTCGCCTCTGGCTTGCTCACATCAGGTTTGGGGTTTTGATTCAAATGATCTGATACTAATTATGTAAAGCTGCTTTGTGACAACATCAGCAGTAAAAAGCACTATATAAATAAACTTTTATTTATTTATTTAATAATACAGTTCATAAAGAAAATACTTTAAATCTCATTTCTGCTGTTTGTGTAGTGTCAAATTATTAGAGATATTGGCAACCAAAACTAAAAATGGTTTTAAAACTGCAGTATAGATATGTACATATTTATTGTTATCAGGAAAATCAATAATCTGTGTACTTTGAGGGTCCAAACTTCTGCATAAGACTGTAGCTCCTTTTAAACAGAAAATAAACTGATCAGTTATCTCTTGGCCAGCTTTCTCAGTGTGTTACTAGTTAATGAATAATGTCAGTGTTTGGTCATGTTTGTGGGTTGTAGGTCACCGACGGGCAAATATTAACAAGCATGCAATCATAATTTATATACTTTATTTTTTATGTGTTTTATTACAAAGTATTGATTCTGTATTACATTCTACACTTTAAACCAAACATGCTTGAGCACAGAGTTACAAATAAATCAATGTCACTCAAGCATTATTGCACTGTATATTTTCCAAACCAAACAAGGAACAACTAACGATGCCTCAGGGCAAATATTAGATGCTTGAATGTTTTTATGTATACAGCAAGGCCACCATCACTACACATTAATCTTCCAGACGTACAACTGTCATGGAGCTAATATTGTAGTCAAACATATGAACACAGTTCACACCGGGCAACAGTATAATGTATAATATACATATAATGTGCAGACATTTCTATGCTTCACATTTGAAATCTTAAGAACGTTATTCTGTGCAAAAAGATTAATTGCAATAAATTTTTTTAAAGAATTTTGAAACATATTAAGCTTTTAGTGTTTCAAAACAAAGGAAATGATCTGGCTTGTTTTGATCTCTCTCACCAAGTCAAATTCCTTGTATGTGTACATACTTGGTGAATAAAATGATTCTGATAAAAGATTAGAGCTTCTTTGGTCATGTGACCACACCGATGCAGCCAATCACAAGCCTGAAAACAAGCTGCTGAAAAGAAGTGACAGATATCTACACATTCATCTATTATAAATAGTCTAACCAGGAAGAGATTGATAAATTAAATAAAATATTAATATTTTGTTATTAGTGCTTTAGCCCATTTTTTCCCTTAAGATTTGTATATCTGTGGATTGACAGGTTTGTTGTTAATAATAAGTCTATGTACTCACCATATTTACCCACAAAATCTGAATAATATATACTGTACTGTATATTACTGTTGTTAAATAGCAGTAGTAGTAGTTGCTGTATTGCAAGTTTTGGCTCAATTTTTCAAATTAACCCACCCATTCTCCAGCTCTGATGCATCAGCTGACAGAAGCCTAAGTTGGCCAGCATTATAGTGGGCATGATGGGGAGAGAGCACCATTTACCCATGAGTGATGGGAGCACTGCCAATTTTAGCTTCTCAGGGCTGCAGCAGCTGAAGCAGCATGATACAAGATTTGAACTTGTGATCCTCGAGCCACAGTGTTCATTGAGCCATGATGAGCCTTTTTTATTATTATTATTATTATTATTTGTATTACCATAACTGAGCCAAAAATAGGAAAACAGCTAATCTCAGGTGGTTTCTGGTCCCCTCACTAGTAATCTTAATTAATAACATAAGCACAGCTAATTGAAATCTTAATTAATTTGTGCTCTTGGGCAGTTCCATCATTTGCTTTCTGGGATGTATATCCTTCATATAAAAAGATGATGAAATAAAACACAGACCAAATGAATAGAACAGACAGAGGCCCCAAAGAGGAGAAAGGTGATGTGTTGTACGTGCTGAATAAAAAATAATTTAAAGAGAAAAAGTTTGGCTCAACCAACCTCATTTATTCTCTGCTCGATCTTCATCTCTCCGTGCTCCTGTATGGTTCTGCAAAACCGAAGGAGCAGCTGGTGAGCTAATGCATATGTGCACACACACACGAACACAGATCCTAGACAAGCCTGGCTGAAATAAAATGTACAATACTGCAGACTCAGAGGAGGACACGTGGTGGAAGCTTTCAGGTGTCTCAAGAGTCAACACCACCACATGAGCTGTGTTCACACAGCCTGAAGTGAGCTTTTCACTGATCCCCCCCACACACACACAGCTTTCACACTGCAGCACAGCGAGCAATCCTAATCCATGTGTTTGATCAGAGTCATGCAGAGCAGCTCTTTAACACAAACATCATTCTACTGTCTCCAATCCACTGAGAACACCATCAAACTATAGGTACATCACTCTATGTTTTATTCATTTTTACACTGTGCTTTACTGAGCTTACATGTGCACTTTCTAGTACAATTACACACAGTAGTCCACCTGTTTCTTAAACCCAAAGAGCTGGTGGATCATTCTCAGTGACACTGACGTGGTGGTGGTGTGTTAGAGCTGCTGGAGATGTTAAACACTGTGTCCACTCACTGTCCTCTATTAGACACACCTGCCTTGTTGGTCCACCTTGTAGATGTAAAGTCAGAGACAGCAGCTCAGCACATTTTGTGTTGGTCCTCTACTATTTTCACTCCAGTAGTGACACTGAGGTCACATTAGTAGATCTGCTACATACTACCACAGCATCACCACGTCAGTGTCACTGAGAATGATCCACCTGCTCTGTGGGGGGGTCCTGACTATTGATGAACAGAGTATACAGAGAAACAGATGGACTACAGTCTGTACAAAGTGCCCCTGTATGCTCAGTAGAGCTGAAATGAGACAATGTGGAGATAAAAAGAGGTGGTCATGATATTCTGTTATGACTGTGTATTTGCAAGCCTCATTTTGACTGAGGACCACTGCACTGATGCACATCATACAGCAGTATAACATGCAATTGTTAACCTTCAACACACTCATTTTAACATGTACTCTGCAACCTGGTCATTTCTATGAGGCTGCAGACTTATTATTAATGGTTGATTAGAATAAACATTTCTGATCAACACAAACAAAAACGCTAGAAATGTCACACAGAATTAATATAAGGTGGATTAAATCATGAACACATTCTAAGTATTTGTTGTATGACCGTATATATATATCCCTTATAATATTTAAATTAAATATATAAAGTCAAGAAAAGAGAAAATGATCAGATGAAAATGAGAAATAGCAAATTTTCATTTTTACCTCATATTAGTGTAAGTTCCCCAGACAGCTGAAAAACAAGAGAAAACATTTAACATTAAACATCCGTTTAACAGTATAATCTGTCAGTTTTATTACAAGTACTGTACAATATTACAAAGTCTGGTTTCTCAAAGCATCAAATATAAGTTCTCTTCAATTCCCTTTTTCTCATTTACTTCCCACACCCTCCTGCACCCTTTGGCCACTGGTTAAATGAAATGTGTGAAAGCAGTAGTACACTTAAAAAAATGAAATGCTATGTCCTCTTCAACATCCAGCAAAGGTGAAGGTGGGACAACTTATTTGATCCATGGGGTCATAAAATGTAATTTGTGGTACTAGATTACAGTTCCGCAGGCAAAATGAAATGGGCCAAACTCAAAATCCTCAATCTGAGGCATTAAATGCCCTCAACAAAAAATAACTGTAGAGCTGAACCAATTATCAAAACTTCTCAACACTTACATTTGGCATTAGTTCTGTACACTAACTTTCAAAACCTTTTTTCTAACATAGTTGCACTATTTGATTTTCTGTATTTAACTGCAGTACTGAAGAGTGAATGATAGAATCAATTTTAATAATAAGGCAAGGTAATTTTACTTATATAGCACCTTTCACACACCATGGTCATTCAAAGTGCTTTATAAATTAAGAATTGCAAAGATAAAATCAGTAGAATAAAAAAAAGGTTAGATTAAAAGTACAAAGGCAAACCCACAAGGTTTAATATAAAGAATACAAAACATAAAACAATTCACTAAAATATGATTAAAACAATAGATTTATAAGAGAAATAAATGTTACAACAACTAGGATTAGTGTCATTACAGAACAGAACAGACATGTTAGTTAAATAGTAAATATGCAGAAATGTTATTAAATAAATATTCAGTTTTAAAGACTGAATATTTTTAGTTCACAGTCAAAGTATCAATTGTGATACTACACTTCATATCAGTAAAGTCAAAGTTTTGTTATTGTTAACTTTGTATTTTGCAATTTTTTGGTTTGGTCTACATTTTTTGCCGATGACTGCAAAAGCTCTTCAACATGATAGCAGAGATACTATAGAGAGAGAGAGCCCTTTAAACAGGAGATAAAAGTTAAATATAAAAGTTAAAAAACAAGATTTTAACATGAAAACAACAATATGGTGGGATTTGTGTGACCATCACAATAAGCTTAATCTTTTCCTAAATTTGCATGAAGAATAGAAAGAAATAAAATATTTCAAAATGCAAATCTGGCATCAATTCTATACTCTAACTTTCAATACTTCAGCACTGTATTTTGTTGACAAATAGTAGGGATTACGGATTATTAGAGATGATGAATTAGATATTTTAACATTTAAAGTATTTTTTTAAGTATAAAAATGTAGATTTGTGTCAGATAAAACACATTTAGTTCAAAAAATACATTTAATATCAGCCACATTTATTTTGCCACCATATTTTGCTGTATATGAATTTACTCTATTGACAAATGAGTTCTGTATAGTGATACAATTTTAAAAACAGCAGACATGTTAATTTATAAAAATGCAACTTGTGTCTGATTAAATAAACATGTGTTAAAGACAACGTTATTAATTTACAGTCTGAGGACTGATTTTGTACTGAGTATTGTGACATTACACTTGGTATTGAAGACAAAATCCTGCTATCGTGACTACCTAAGTCAGAAGGGCATTTTCTGTTATACATACAGTTTGAATTTGTTTACAGTGTTAAGTTACAGTATAAATTTGTACAAACGGACAAACACATGTTAAATAGGCAGTAAGTTCAGTTTAAAGTACAGTGTGCCCGCTGTGGTTAATGAGTGCCACGGCTCTGGGGGAAAAGCTGCTGTCAAGTCCGGCTGTGCTGATTTGATGACTCGTCTACCAGAGGGAATTGGCTGAAAGAGGTGATATCCAGGGTGCGACGGGTCAGTTATAACCTTGCCAGGGTGCTTTGTGACCACTGCTGTTGGCAGGGTTGGCAGCCTACATGCACTGATCTCCACTGGCATTACTATTTGAACACTGAATGTTTGTGAACCCTAGAATTTTGTATTTATGCATAAATTTCACCTAAAACTTCACCAGATTGTCACACAAGTCCTAAAATTAGATTTAGTCATTTATTTATTGAGGAAAATGAGCCAAAGGAAAGTGCTGGATTCCAGCATAAAAACCTCATCTGTGAAACACAGTGGGACATGACAGCTTGCCATCATTGATGGAACAATTAATTCTGAACTATACCAGAAAAATTCTAAAGGAAAAAATCAGGATATCTGTCTGTGAGCTGCATCTCAAGAGAATGTGGATCAAATAGCAAGACAACAACCCTAAGTGCACAAGTCACTCTACCACTGCATGTTTAAAGAACAATAAAGTTAATGTTTTGCAATGGCCAAATCAAAGTCTTGACTTCGAAGCCCTTAATCTATTATGGGTTCTCAACCTTTTGCAAGCTGAGCCCCTCCCAATGCTGGTTCAATGCAGTTCGCGCCCCCTTTCTAACCCCTGAACCGCCCCTGCCCCTCTTTTGTACCAATAGTCAATGAGTCCAGGATGTTTCGTGATTTTTTCCCCGTCCCCGCCAGTTGAGAACTACTGATCTAGACCAGATTGAGGGACTTTTTGACTATAAATGAAAAACATTTGTCTTTAACACCAAATGTGGCATAACGTAGTATGAAATAAAATAATATTAATCATTGGGGTCACACTTAAGGCCCAGTGCATTTTGATTCAACCACACTGTCATATCTCTAAACAGTGAATTAAACCCATGACACCTCCAGAAGGTACACAAAAGACATCAGACATCCCAGACCCACTCCAAGCTAAGGAACCTCTCTACAATTGATCCACATCAGCCTCCCCAGTGACTAAGACTGTACAAAAGCACCACTGGCACAGTTAATGCATGCTTAGTGACACCAGTTCCATGTGGACATTCAACTGTCAGCAAAATACAGTGTTGAGTGAACACATTACATTCTGAAGGAAGACTTTATTATTATAGATATAAACATTGAAAAGTTTCAATATTTGGTGCAACTTTCACACAGTTAAAATGCTACACTGCTTTGAAACAAATAATGAAATGTGTTTCCTCCTCAAAATCAATAAACTCTATCTGACTGATTACTCTGTCTAAACCCAGCAGCTACAACAGACCAAGGTCTCCACTTTAAGCTCACACAAAGCAAAAGATGGTATTGCTCAAATAATTGTGTGCATGAGTCAACAATAAGAAATACCAGGCGGTGCTACTTAGACTACGTGATGCGGAAGGTCAGACTAAAGAAACAGAAGTGAACACACTGTTTTTCTCAGATAAGATCAGATCTGAATTAAAAGAGCCTTTGCTTATCAGAACTCCAGAGGTCAGCTCTAGGTTTTTAATCAAACTGTGACAGAGTTCAGAGCAATATAATGTTTCACAGCTTCATAGATGTTAAACAGAAGCCATTCAGAGAAGACTTTCACAATTCAATGAGTTACTTAAATGTTGATTGTTATTTGCACTGCTGTCCATTAAAATTGCCACAATATTGACAAGACTAATTATAACACTTTACACATTTCCATTTGATGCATATGATTTGAATTTGAAGGACTGATGCTGGTTACTGTTGTGTGTACTGACCACTGTCATGTACCACTAAGAAGAGAGATTGATGATGACAGCGCTTAATTCTCATTGGCTAGAGCCTCTCTGGAAGCTTTTGTGAGTAGGAATAGCCACTCAAACAAACCGTACAGAGCAGGACTGTTTTTGAAAAGCTGATGAAGAAGGTTGCTATGATTAAATCTTTTTGGCTGCAATATTTAAATATTTTGTATATAATTTTAGCAAATTGTGTTGCAAAATATTTTCCCCATATCTGTGACTGGCTGCTGAGAATGTCTGATGGAAAGTTTTATAGTGAGTTAAAAGTATGTAGATTAGAGACTCATGTCACCAGTTACACAGGCATTCTCCATCAGACTCTCTCACTACTACATTTGTCCCAGTTACATTTCTCTAGTCATTATACAGATTTATTTTAATCCTTCTACAACGTCTCTGGGGTTTTGAATATAAACTTTTCATGCTGTTGTACAAACACGAAGCCTGGGAGGAATGTCAACCAGGTTAATCTTGAATGAAAGGACACCGAGAGAAAGAGGTGTTAAAGATTAGTGACAGCACATTATGCTGACCCTCCTTGATACATACGTGGCACTACTGCATACTGAATATTACCAATGTTACTGAAGCCAGACCATAAGACCGAGCCATAGGCATGATGGACAGTAAAGGAAAATGTTACACACCATGGAGAGAAACAGTGCATCTGAGCGGAGGTGGCTTAACTTTCAACAATGGTCCAGAGGAAATGGTAGTACCATTCTGGAGAACCTTCCTTCATCAGAATAGTAACAAGAAGGTCCTTTTAACAATTTGTCCTCCAAGACCATGAAAACTCCATGATACCGAATCAGAATAATATGACAATTATCCAATAGTGGGAATAATCATCCTTGAATGGGAGTGTTCACTCAGTAGTGATTCCTGGCACTTTCCTGATTGCTCTTTTGTTCGTTATAGAGGTTATCTGCTCCACTGTGGCTCGTCAATTTCTCTGTACCAGTCCTTGTTCCACTCTGGCATCACCTGCCGGTGGGGCGCCACTGTTATTCCAATATGAGGCCCTCAATGCAGGAGAAGTCCATTCTCAGTACACCTTAACTATGGCAGCTCTCAAAGTTAGTGGTTTCTGAGATACAACCTCCACCATGCTTCACAGGTACCCTATTATCATGGACATCAGTCACATCATGTCCTTTGTCCATGATGACGGTTTCACAGTCTGATACAACTAACTGGTGTGCTCACTTATTTATATATACATGCATGTTAGGTGGCATCTGTGATGTCCCAGGACAAAGTCATTCCAAACCAGGGATGAACAGAATATTCAGATATACAGTGAGGAAAATAAGCATTTGAACACCCTGTGAATTTGCAAGTTCTCCCACTTAGAAATCATGGAGGGGTCTGACATTTTCATCTTAGGGGCATGTCCACTGTGAGAGACATAAACTAAAAGAAAAACATTGGAAATCACAACAGATGATTTTTTAATCATTTATTTGTGTGCTACGCAAAATTCGCAGAGTGTTCAAATACTTATTTTCCTCACTGTAGATTGACTTGGAGATTGAAAACGTGGGCTAAGTGTAGCCAATAGTTTCAACGAAAATCAACCACTAAAGGAACACAAGAAACTAAGTTCAAACTCATATGAAGACAATACGTGTCCGCCATTGTTTATTGGTATTTCGATCACGCTGGATCGCAAAGCAAGCAGGGTTCGACCCCTGCTCTGATAGTGTGTGTGGCAGACGTGGCCTGCTGGTTAGGGATCAGGTCTTGTGACTGGAAGGTTGCCGGTTCAATCCCCATGCAGGTCATGACTTAAGTGCCACTGAGCAGAGCACCTAACTCCTGTAAGTCACTCTGGATATGACTGTCTGCTAAATGCCTCAAATGTAAATGATTGAAGCCATACTTCTCAGCCACTCTGCTCATTATCATTAGAGAGGATTCTGGGGGAGAACTGTGGCAAAACTACACTGAGAGTCATCACTAACATTTGTTTTTTGACTAACATCCATGTATGGAGGCTAATAAGTACAATGACCAAAAGTGACACCCTGCCTTTATCTCTCAGTCATCCATTTATCTCTAACAACTGCCCTACCTACAGACAAACACTTGGGATCCACCCCTTTACATGCATTTTTTTATATATATATAAAGGGTGGAGAGTGTGCATCTGGAAGCTCACAAAGTCATTATATGACACGGCTACTGATACACTGGTATCCAGTTTCTGGTGCCAGTTTCACATTTGCTGAGTATAAGTGACTAAGGCTTATTTCTCTGTTAAATCACTAACAAATATCTGACTGCAGTTTTCATGGGTTTGTATCTAAAGAATATTTGTTTATTTGGTCTTGCCTCATTCTGCTACAACTCTTTAATAGAGCAAAATTCTGTCCACAACCCTTAAAGCCTATAAGCTGATGGTCAACAACTTATAGGAGACACCCTTCTACCACAGAATACTGAGCATCAGGGGGATAAAACTATTTTTATGCAGGTCAAACTAGTCTAACTGGTTCAAAAGTTACAGATTGTTGGTTCTCGAGGAAAAAAACATTACTAAGGATTTCAAGAATTTAAACAGCAGTACACCTTTATCATACAAGATTATATGTGATCAAAGGTCAGCGTCCTATGACGTTGCAACCTGGGTAGGTATAGGTGAAGTAAGCAAAAACTGACTGTAAATAGGACACTGAGGAGGAACTCCGTGAGCTCTGCAAACAAAGAGCTTCTGAAGCTGAGCTGAATCAGTTCATATTCCAATGAAGCACGTGTGAAGGAACAATTCACTAAAAAATTCAAACTTAACCATGAATATATCATCAGGTGGAGGAACGTTGCTTGTTTGGTGTTGCAATGAACATATCAGTAAAATTCATGAGATATTACATGAACCTTCTCAGCAAATGTATCACCTTATATCAACATTGCAAGGACGTTGAGAATGTTGTCATGTAATCTTGTTTGCTGGGTTGTAGCTTGTTTTACTAGTACAGGCATGCATAACACAATGAAACACTTTTAGAAATAGATAAAAACGAGATTCTAGTGCATAGACAATAAACAAAACAGAAGACAATGTGCGTTAACAACACGTCACTCCACTGCTGCGTTCACGTCACTGGCTTCCTATTAGCTGCTCGCATCAGATTCAAAACCTTGATACTCGCCTACAAAGAAAGAAATAGACTGGCCCCTCCCTACCTAATGGCAATGGTCATGACTCGGGTCGCACCTCAAACCATTCAAGCTTCTGGTACAGCTTGGCTTGACCCGCCATCCTTCAAGACATGTAGACGACTATGTAAATGTAATTTAACAACCAATACAATGTGTGTAAATGTTTGTGTGAGGGCGTATGAACAGACAAAGGCAAGATAAACTTTTGTTTTTAGGTTAACCAATGTTTTAAAAGGAGAAGGTCCAGTTCTAGAGGACCTGCAGAGTTTCAGGATTTTCTTACTCATTTACATCTGATTCATCACAACATTTAACTGCCCTTAATGATGATGATATGACTAATTTTCTTATCAAGTAAGTATGTACACTTTCGATTCAGAAGATAAACACAAACAAATATCAGGTTTTTACACCATTTTAGTCTACAACAGATAGTCGCTTTACTAAAACTATACCAAAGACTAACAGACAACTTTAAACTGAAATTCTGCATTTTAAGTTAAAGAAATAGAAACTCCAAAGTGTTACCAGGTGTACATGTGACATTACAGCCCAATACTGAGCTGTTTGGGGCATTTTTACTAAGTGTTGTCACAATTGCTAAGTAAACTCAGTAGTGACACTGATGTGGTGGTGGTGTGTTAGAGCTGCTGATGTTTTAAACACCTCAGTGTTACAGCTAGAGTGTAACCAACAGCGCCAAGATTGTGCTGAGCTTAACAGCAAAGTGTGTCTCAGAGTGTACAGTGAGTGGACTCTATAGCAGCTCTGACACACCACCACCACATCAGTGTCACTGAGAATGATCCACCAGCCAAACAACCAATGAGCACTGAAGAACAGGAGGTTAACAGGTGAATGTAAAGAGAAATTGAGGTTTACTCACAGGCAATGTAAGCAATGAGGGCGAGGGCGACCAGGAGTTTCATCATTCTTCTGTTTATTACTGTAATCAGCCAGGATATCCCAAACATCATCCGGGACATACAGCATCACTCACTACTACTGCATTACTACTACAGTCCACTGTCTGTCTCTCTCTCTCTCTCTACAGCATGAAATCCTTTAATATTTAACTTCTCCTTTAAACACACAGCTCTCTGCTACACAGTCCCTGACTGGATCACTCAAGCTCAGCTACTTTGCAGCTTAACTAAACCCACAAACTCAATCTAACTTTAACTCCAACTTTACTAGACAGCCTAGAGCTGCTGCTAAGAAAGCTAACCTTCAATTATCTCACAAAACAGCAACTGTAAACGCCTCTCCTTACATATAAACACTCCACACACTCATAGTAGCTGCTTTCTGCGTGTGTTACAAAGCCAAAGCCCTTTAAAGGCCGTTTTTCAACAGTTTGTAAGCTAGCCTAGCTTAGCTTCAATGCTAACCAGCTAAATAGTGTCTTCTGCGACATACCAGCTCAGCTCTACTCTTCTTCATTCAGCCTCAATATAAACGCAGTCACGGCAGACACACTTTAAGCGAGTTATTTCCTTCAAAGGACACGAATAACTGGAAAGAACCACGACGTGCTAGTTCTCCGAGCATAACGGGAGCGATGAGCTCGGCGCTCCGCTGACCGTCCTGCCGCGGCAGCACAAACACTACTCACTGTATACTTTTTCCGTTTGCTTTGCCTTTTAAAGTAAAAACAGGAACAGGAAGAGTTCGGGTTTGTTTTTTCGTAAAAATCTGTTATTGTTTAGTAAAATCTAAAAGTCATGAAAACGTACGAATAATAAGTTATTTGCGTGTATACGCAGAGTGTTATCAGACGAGAGCAATCAACTTCAGATTAATTCACCCTGAGAACAGAGCTCCATTCATAACCCCGTTCAGACTTATTAATCAAACACAGTAGTTTTCCACTTTACAGTCTTACTGTTGCGCGTCTGTCAGTATTATTGCAGCAGCTAGTACACAGAGACCTTAAACAACACTTAACCTGTTTAACAGCGACCTGTGACTCACTGTGTACAGATGGGTGGGTAGACAGAGATGGATGGATGGAGTCTCTAGAATAGAAAATCATATGTGACCCCGCCAGGGAAAACCAGGCCAAAGTCACTTGGCAATTTATTGAGATATCGTGTCAATATCGTGTCACTCACATTAGCGACAAAACCACTGGGTATTATTGCTGTAAATGAAAGATAACCGTCTCAGATATTTATTGGAGTACATATTTTGAACAAAGCTTAAATTCATAAAAAAGTTGTTTTGAAAAAAACAAATTTTGAAAAAAGAATGACTTTGACCTGGTTTTCCCTCGTGGGGTCACATATGTGGGAACAATAAATTCTGTGGGCAGAATCCCACTCGTCAGTGAAACTACACACAAACCCACCCGCTCAATTAATTCAACCACAAATGCACCTCATCACTGAAATTCAAAAAGCATAATCCGGTGTTGTGCCGAATTCGGCAACCCCACCGGGAGATGCATCCCCTGTCAGGAGGCTTACTTACTGGTGGTATTCCGTTGCCTTTACTTTGGTTATTGTGACCAAAGGAACTTAAATACAATCCATTTCAGTCATGAATAAATGAAATAAAGCTTTTTACTGAGGTAAGATGACCGTGTGCTATCAAGCTGTTTACTTTGATTAAATTGTCCACGTAATTCATTATACTGCCTCGCTAGCAGCAGCTAACAGTTACTGTTGATGATGTGATGTTTTTGAGCAGCAAGCTGCATAGCAATGCTGATACTGTAAACGATATTCACATAAGCTCGCGTATGCAAATCTTAAAATTTTTATTGTCTGCTCCCAGCATGGGGCCAGTATTAGCGTGCCCAACAGCGAGTTATTAGAAAGTGTGTTCCACATGCGCAATGTTTTGTACTGCTCACTTGCTTAAACTGAGCCTGAGGGATAGCGCCATACACATTATCTAAATGAAGACTGCTGACAATACTGACCTTACCCAAAACATACAGGAGTATTTTTTAATGTATTGGGAACTACTGCCATTTTCATAGGTCAAATACACAATGTTAGAAAATAATGTCTAAATAAAATACATTTAAACAAAATTATTGTCACACACTGCTCCACAGCGACATCTGGTGGAGCTGGGCCCTTCCTGCCCCTAATGTAGCGAGGTCTCTGATTGATGTACAGATAGATAGATGGATTGATGGATGGATGGAGAGATAGATGAATAGATGGATGGATGGACAAACCAATGTAGAGACAGACAGTCTGTAACACTTTCTCAGCACTGCATATAACTCTATACATCTCAGAATGAAGTCTAAATACTTTTTGGAGATGAGAACAGAGTGGATTATTGTGGTTTCACATATACAGGTATTCCTAATAGCAAGTGAGTGATGGCCTGATTCTGGCCAAACCAGCTGTCATTGGCCCACAAGCAACCGTTGAATCATGACTTTGTCAAAATCTGGGTGCACAGCCTCAATTTAGCCTGAATCTGCAACAATTCTGCAAAGACACAGTTGGCTGGCTTTAGCTGAGCCAGTTTTGGGGAAGATGTAGCTCAGAGTTCAAGTGCCAGACATGACAAGCATGAAACATGACTGCTGTAATTGGGCCAGTTTTGACCCACACTACACTCGTAATTACCAAAACTGATCCATAAGTGCCTTAACTGGGCCATATTTGACCCAGAATATCAAGCCATATTAGATGAGACTATAGCTTAAGTGTGATAAGAGTTTATTAATCTCCCACAAGTCTCCTTTTGAGTACTGAACTCAACACACTGGTCACTTTATTAGGTACACATACCTTTTATCTACAGTCAGCTTCGCTGATTCACTTTGTTACTTTGTGTTTAATATAAAATATGTGACAGATGACTGAATTAAATTATGAACATAAGAAAATAATCATTTTCACAGTAATAATACAATAATCTCAAGCAAATTCTCTAAGAAAAGAATCCCATCTTTTATTAATTAATTTATTTATTTGCTCCATCTGGATGTCATTTTTCAATTTACGCCTCCAGATGGACGTTGCACAAATAATCTGCAGGCATCTGTGTGGACTTCAGACAGCTATTCTTTAGCTATGATGTGGTAATAACTCTCTGTAAGTGTCTGGATGTGGCTGGACATTCCTCCACATGTGAAGACAGACTGAGAGCTGGACACTGACAATTGATTTTAAATTGAAGTTTTAAAAGCTTTAACATCTTTAAAAGCTGCACATAACATCTGTAATATACCTGTTTAAGTTTCCATATTTGCACCTGTTTGTATAACAGTCATTACTCTGCAGGACATAAAACCAGCTCACCAATACAGCCAGAGGGCAAATCAACACTGTAAAAAGAGGTGAAGGATTTAATGAGCCACTGTTAGAAGAAATAATCGATGATGCTCTGCTCAGATTTTCATACTAATGCCAAATGAGTAGTATACTGATACACCTCCTTTCCATGTAAAAAAATATTCTGACAAATACATTTCTAATGAAAATAATGCATTTTATATTTAAAAAAATAATTTTGTCCTTAAAAAGCAAATATTTTAAACTTAGAAACTGCTTTTATGCTAAAATACCAGTTTTTATCTCCTTATATACTGAAAAACTCCTTTGTACAAAAAAACTGCTGACATACAGTATAAACATGACATTGATCTGGATGCCATTGAGAGGCATATAATTGAAACCCCCTAAAGATCTGTAGACACGTCTGAAGATGTCACTTCAAAGACACTTTACAGCTGGCTTTAGAGAGCTGATGGACAAATAAGCTCAAATGCAGGCAAGCAAAACTGATAATCAATGAGAATCAGTGAGAAGACATTTTCTACCCAAGACACTCACAGGAAAAGCATGTAAAAACGGACTAAAAATATGAAGCATTAACAGTCCAAATGACAAATGTTTGCTCAGAAAATGAAGTAAAAAACATCCTCCTGAGAGCTGAGCATTATTCACTGGTCACTGCTGGATGCTGTTTGGGGGGTAAAATCTGTAAACATTCAGTCTCTTGTGCACAAAAATAAACTCATGAAAAGATGTAAATGTTTGATATCAAACTCAAGACTAATATGTCTAAGTGTTCTGATCTTCTGTCTTGGTTTGAGTAGAATATTAGTGCTTATTTGGTCATGTGACAACACATGACCAGCCAATCACAAGCAGGAGTGACTGATATCAGCTACATCTACTATATATAGTATGATCAGTTTAATAGATTAAGAATAGTTTAATATCTTAAATAAAAGCTTAATGTTTTTGCAGTTTTGGGTTTGGACCATGTTTCTGGCTCAGGGATGTACTGTGTAAAGATCAGATTTATGTTACAGTTGCTTTAGGTTATTCTGATTTTAATATATTTTAAAGCTTTTTTAAATGAAGTCTAGAAGAAAATAAAGTGTGAATAAAATGAAAAGGTCTGAATCATTCCTAGAGCCATTATAGATATACTGTTGTAATGCAGGGGCGACACGGTGGCTAAGTGGTTAGCACATTCGCCTCTTAGCGCTGAGGTCTTGGGTTCAAGTCCCCATCTAAATGGAGTTTCCATGTTCTCCCCATGTCTGCGTGGGTTTCCTCCAGGGTCTCCGGTTTCCTCCTACAATCGAAAAACATGGAAGTCAGGTGGATTGGGTACTTCAAATGTACATGTGTGTGTGCACCCAGCGATGGATTGGCGCCCTGTCCTGGGCTTAGCTGAATACTGTAATGCCCTGCCCTGTGCCCAGTGAGGGGGTAGGTGACTAACCACAACCCTGATAAGGATTAAGCAGGTGTGATAATGGATGGATGGATGTTGTAATGCAAATTATATCAGGTTTGGAATGAACTTGATCCCTGATGTCACAGGTGCCACCTGACAGGGTTAACTGAATGCATATGTGAGCACACCGGTCAGTTGTAGCAGATCGTCATGGGTAAAGCACGTGATGTGGCAGATATCCATGATAATAAGGTACTAGGTGAAGCATGGTGGAGTCAGCATCTCAGAAACCACTAATTTTGTGGGATGTTCTAGAGGCACCATAGTGGAAATGCACTGAGAAAGGACTTATCATACATTGAATGCCACCCAATGGCATAACAGTGGCGCCCCATTGATGCCAGAGCAATCAAGGCACCACGGCTGAAATGAGCACAAGTGCCTTCAAATCTTCACATATTACAGTATATGCCACAACGTTTCACAAGTGTCACTTTACATGAACGTAACAAATAAAAAAAATGTATCAAATCAGATACACGTCGTTCGCCACCTGGTGGACAATCTATGCACTGCAAGCACCAGATGACGCATGCAGATTTATTAGTTTAGGTAAAAGTGTAAAGTAATCTTAGTGTATAAAGGGTTAAAATGTTTGTTATCTTCTTTTTGTTTGTGAGCAATAGATTCTGGATGTAACAAATGTGATACAAAAACAAAATGTGTTACTTTATTTCAGTTTAATTATTAGTCAGAAGGTTCAGTTTTGAGAGTTTCTAGCAATCATTTGATGGTTCATGCTCTGGTCCATATTTGGTCCACAGAAAAAAAAAGTAAAAAGTTTGGCTGTGGAGGGGAGATATTTGGCTCCACCCCTGAGCATCTTCACGTCATCAGTGGCTTAATCTGTTGGTACAGAGCAGGATAGGTGATGCTCAGTCTGTTTGTCAGCTTTAGACGCGGACAGGTCATTAGTGATGATAATAAAAATAAAAATCCATATATTCAAATACAGATACAGAAGGGCGCCAGATATGTCATTATAACGCATTTAATGTAAAGTATAATAATAATAATTTGTATTATTATTATTACTAGGCATCAGACCAGAGACTGACTGGAGTAATGAGATAACGAACCTCCACCTCCGGACCATGATGTTCTCCCAGCTGACTGAGCTGAACTACAGCCTTAACTGGACCGAGGAGGACCCGGGTGAGGACTGGAGCGACTCTCCGGGGGAGAAGCTCTCTCCGGCGGGCTTCGTCGCCCTGTCCGTCTTCTTAGGGCTCATCATGACGTTCGGCTTCCTGAACAACTTCGTGGTTCTAGTTCTGTTCTGTAAGTTTAAGACGCTGCGGACTCCAGTCAACATGCTGCTGCTGAACATCAGTGTGAGCGACATGCTGGTCTGTATGTGTGGAACCACCCTGAGCTTCGCCTCCAGCATCCGGGGCAGGTGGCTGCTGGGACGGCAGGGCTGCATGTGGTACGGCTTCATCAACTCCTGCTTCGGTCAGTCAGTCAATCCTGTAACCTTACAGCCATTAACTGTTAACACTCTCCTGTAAAATTACAGCCATTAACTGCACTGTTAATACATTTTCCTGTAAAATAACAGTAAGTAAATGTAAAAAACATTCGACTGTAAAATTAGTCAGTAACTTTTAAATACTGTCCTATAAAATGGCAGTCATTAACTTTTAAATATTGTCTTGTAAAATTACAGTCATTAACTTTTAAATATTTTCCTGTAAAGTTACAGTAATTAACTGTAAAACATTCTACTGTAAAATTACAGTCATTAACTTTTAAATACTGTCCTGTAAAATGAGTCATTAACTGTAAAACATTCTACTGTAAAATTACAGTCATTAACTTTTAAATATTTTCCTGTAAAATTACAGTAATTAACTGTAAAACATTCTACTGTAAAATTACAGTCATTAACTTTTAAATATTGTCCTGTAAAGTTACAGTAATTAACTGTAAAACATTCTACTGTAAAATTACAGTCATTAACTTTTAAATATTGTCCTGTAAAATTACAGTCATTAACTGTAAAACATTCTACTGTAAAATACAGTCATTAACTTTTAAATATTTTCCTGTAAAGTTACAGTAATTAACTGTAAAAACATTCTACTGTAAAATTACAGACATTAATGGCACTTTTAGAAATCCGTATTTATAATGTTGATTAGTATGACTTATAGTTCATGACAATAAAAAATCCAGAATCTCAAATGATTAGAATATTTCATTTGGAGTTAAATTACTGTTGAAACAGTATCAACAAAAAAGGCTTGAAAATATGTGACTTTATGTGTAATGAATATAAACTATATGACAGTTTACCTTTTGGAATTAATTTTTTTGGCTGAAACCGAAACTGAACAAAATGAATCATTAGGCTGAATACTGAACATGGTTTTCATATAAATGATAAAATGAGTAATTAAACTACTTCCCAAAATAAGTCTTGTAGTTAGTCAGGAATGAATGTCTTATTTTATTGAGGTTGGTTATGGACTAATATCTCCTACTCTAGTGATTACTAGTTATATAATATTTACCCAAAACCTAATGCACACCACTCTCTAAATCCACCAACCTCAAATAAACACATATGTATGAGAAAGGAGAAGCCTCAAAATAAAATGCTGACCCTTCATGACCTTGTCCTGATAGCCAGCATTATCCACAGAAAATAGAAATGGAAGGATGGATAATGATGTTGGAATAATGTTGTGCATTACTGAGGTCAGATACTGATGGATGTTAGATGGTTAGTTCTGGTTTACCACTCATTCCGCAGGGACTGAATTGGAGCTCCATCATTCAAGAGAATGTTGGTACACTGCTCCAATGCTAGAGATACCCTTTGAATTCAGGCAAAAACTAACATCATTTGCACATACTGTAAATATGGCTTTTAGTGCAAATTGTAAGGTAAAATTTCAATTTAGCACCAAACACATTGGATATTCTATGTTTACTGAATGTTAAATTCATGAAATTCAGTGAATGAAAGTGTGCAGTTTGTTCTCTGTAGACAATGTAAGTTTAGAAATGGGTATCCAAACACTTGCGTATGGGTGTACACACTAAATCAGCCATAACATTAAAACCACCTGCCTGTATTGTGCAGGTAGCCTAGTTCCACCAAAACAGCTGACGGCATGGGCTCCACAAGACCTCCAGCAGACCCTTCTGTAAGTTGAAAGTTGGGGTCCTCATAGATTGATGCTTGATCTGGGAAATTGGGAGTCCTTGGACATTTTGGTTATTCTTATTATTTACTCTTTAGAAATTGAGATAGTGATTCTGCTGAATGTTTTAAAGCTGCACTACAGATTTTATTTCAGTGATAGACAGTTTTCATATAAGACTTAATTCTTGTTCTCAGGTATTGTGTCTCTAATATCGCTGGTCATGCTGTCGTATGACCGCTACAGCACGTTGACTACGTATAACAAGCAGGGTCCAGACTACCGTAAGCCTTTGCTGGCAGTGGGGGGCTCGTGGCTGTACTCTGTGATCTGGACAGTGCCCCCACTGCTGGGCTGGAGCAGTTATGGGCTAGAAGGTGCTGGCACCAGCTGTTCTGTGTCGTGGACTGAGCGCTCCCCCCAGTCCCACGCATACATCATCTGCCTGTTTATCTTCTGTCTGGGTCTACCAGTGCTCGTGATGGTCTACAGCTATGGAAGACTCCTCTACGCAGTCAAACAGGTCAGAGCTCTACTGCTTCTTCATCTTTCAAATACAGGTCTAGAGATCTGAGACTGTAAGGTAATTATGTTCTAGTGGCTACCATGGAGCAAATTTATTGTATCCACACAATGATGTTTATGTTACTAATGTGAACAGAGCTCTGTATCACTAACATACTCCTGACAGTGAGATGGAACAAATACTATAAAAACAACCTCTTATTAGTCAAAGTTCATCCGGACTGTACTGACGCTAATACTGGCCCCATGCTGGGAGCAGCCAATAAAAATGTTAAGATTTGCATACGTGAGCTTATGTCAATATCGTTTACAGTATCAGCATTGCTACGCAGCTTGCTGCTCAAAAACATCACAGTAACTGTTAGCTGCTGCTAGCGAGGCAGTATAATGAATTACGTGGACAATTTAATCAAAGTAAACAAACACAGAGTTTAGCAAGTTGTTTTATTTTATACCATAAGATATATTTAAATTTTTTTAGTTTTAGTTACATTTTGTGTTCATGAGTAAATTGTAAATGTTATTATATTACAGATCATAAACACATTTTCTGATCATTTTATATTTAAAAATAAATATTTTGTATTTATTTCATGCTGTACAGATTTGGGCAGAATGAGAATCTTAACATCTTGCTCAACCATTTGGTAGAACACATTTGAGTCAGTATATCTTGTTGAAGGAGTTGAACTTAACACAGTCTGCTTGGGCCATCTCTACCAATCAGCAGAGGCGTGTTGTGCTAAAAAAACATTCACTAGAAATGCAACATTTTCTTGTATGAATGTAAACCAGCAGCTTCATAGCATAAACTGAATCAAATGCTAAACCATTAGTGCTGTTGCACCACGACACAGAGGTGTGGTTTTAAAAAGTAAACAAAATGAACATTTTATTGTACATTTTGTGGATTTGTAGTTTATGTTTTGTTTTTACCATAAAGTGACATCTTATTGTATGTTTAAATTGTAGACATACTGGGGGGAAATAATAGGGTTAAAGGGGTTAAAGAATACAACAGACTGTTTGAGGTTAAGGTCAAATAAACATGGACAAAAAAGAAACAAAACCCAGCATTAAACCTAGAGCGGAGTCCTGACTGCAGCTTTTCTGACAGCAGAACAGATCAGTGCTAATTCCTGACTGAGGGATATTATTCAATCAATAAAACGATCAATTATGGCAGCAAAATTAACACAATTCATAAAAGGATTCTTTGAATTTTTCATTGATAAAGTTATTTCCCCGCAGAGCACAAAGTCATTATATACATACACAGAGGACTTATTGAAGCAAAGCTCTAAGGAACACGTTACCATACACACAAGAACGTTAATTAGCATCTAACAGAATAGTTAATCAAAGGAGCTCCTTAAGTTTACACCTCTGTTCTGCAGCCTTTCAAGTCTGAGCACAATTCTGGTCCATTTTAATGAGGCTGCTGAGTGGACACCATCACTAAAATAATCTGATTTCTTACATTTGGCAATTTACACTAAAAGTTCCTTGCATAGAATATGCACTACATGTCCAAAAGTCTGTGGACACCCTTTTTAATGAATGCATTAGATGACACAGATGTACAAATACAGCTTGACTTGTCCCTGTAGAGAAATACTGCCAATACAATAGGACTAAACATACATGTAAGCAAGAGGTGTAAATAAAACCCAACATCATGTTCTCTGCTCCATCCAGTACTTTTGGGATGAGTTGAGGAGTTGGGGATGGGTTGGAGGTGGTGATTGTCAAACAACTTGATCTCACAAATGTTGTTCATTTTGTTGAATGCAATCAGATCCTCATAGCAATGCTAAAAAAATCTACTACTACTATTATTACTAATACTATTACTAATATAGCTACTACTACTACCATTATTACTACTATTACTACTTTGCACTACTACAGTAATGACAGTGACTTTTCTGTCTGCCCTGTTCAGGTAGGGAAGATTCGTAGGTCTGCAGCTCGGAAGAGGGAGTACCATGTGTTATTTATGGTGATCACCACAGTAGTGTGTTACCTGTTGTGCTGGACACCGTACAGCATAGTGGCTATAATGGCCACCTTTGGGCAGCCTGGAATCATTACTCCTGTGGCGAGTGTGGTGCCCTCTCTCCTCGCCAAGACCAGCACAGTCATCAACCCGGTGATATACATCCTTATGAACAAACAGGTACCAACACAACACACATTAAACACAAACTTTCCCCATCCTCATAGGTACAAACCGGATTCCAAAAAAGTTGGGACACTAAACAAATTGTGAATAAAAACTGAATGCAATGATGTGGAGGTGCCAACATCTAATATTT
>BRDA01007520.1:0-11148 GCA_036984385.1 Crenuchus spilurus | reverse complement strand
TATCTAGCTGGTACCTCTCAGCCTCCCGCACAAGCTCAGGCTCTTTTCCCCCGAGCGTGGTGACATTCCATGTCCCAACAGCTAGCTGCCCTGTCTGAGGATCAGGTCGCCGAGGACCCCGCCTTCGGCTGCCACCTAATCCACATTGGACCGGCCCCTTACGGTTGCCTCTGTGGGTGGTGAGCCCACAGGAGGTTTGTCTAGATATAAACAATGAAAAATGTTTTTAAGATCCAGTAGTTTATTTAAAGTTCTGCACTGATGTTTTCAGGATTATAACATCAAATACATTAATTACAACACAATTTAATAATGTTATGTTCTCTAACTAAAATAGGCCTAAGATGTAGCCTTGAGGAACACCACCCCAGTGAATGTCCACTACCTTTGTTTCCAACACTGTACAGAAGCAGCTATAATACTGATCTCTCACCAAACTCCAGTTTCCAGGCATGAAACTCCAGATCTTCCAGAGAGAAGCTGGCTGCACCAACCACGGCCACAAGAGCAGCAACAGTGAGTAAAACCCTCATTCTGTAACATATAAGAGTGTGTCTGAGAATTTTAAAAGATCATTCAAACTTTAGCTAAAATTTTAAATGAATTAAAATATATTTTGGAAGTATTAGTATTTTTGTTTATAAAGTAGTTTTACTTTATATTGGAGTACTTTTTGCTTACCTGTGTGATCTAGAGTCTAGGAGTTCTTCGTGTTTTATAAAGCGAATGTGTTTAAATATCATTAAGCTCAACCCAGTTTCTTTTTTTTTTACTTATGATGAACACATATGATTTATTCAGGTTGGATGTTACTAAGAACTGGCCAGGGGTGTGTTTCTTGTAAGTGTCATTGAGCAACCACTGTGGTAACCGTGGAAAGAACGAAAGTTCAAAATGAGTCCCTCTATCATTTAACTTTAATAGTTATTCAACAATGTTTCCAGACCCCTGAACTTCAGCTGCTTTTGGCCCTAAAACAAAAGTTTTTTTACAACATTAAATGCAACATTTACGATGACTGATATGCCCAAAATATGCCATCGCAGCAGTTAAAAACATTCTGATGGCATATAGTTTGTATTAAGATATTATTATAGGTTTAGGTTTATATATATATTTTTTTTCTCCCTCTGTAGTCTAGCCTGTCTTAGTCTTTTATTAAATCATGGCAGGAATATACCAGTATATTCGATATATTAAAAAGATCAAAAACAGACTGGGGTACCCCTTACCTGAATCCTATTGTGGGATATATTGCCAATATTTCTTGGATGAAGAAAGGAGCCACTTTGATATGGAGTATAAAGTGGTAGCCCAGCCCTGGTCTTACATGGCTTAAGGAATGATGCATGGGATTGGGTCACAGACTTATGGTATATAGAACCAAGTTCCTTTTTGTCTGCCTATGACTTCCTGGACAAATTTCGCATAGCTTTCGACCCCATATTGCCGAGACATGCCTACAAACCATATTTACGTGATGCTATTACCAGAAGCAGGGCATGAGGACACATCTGATATCCCTGAACCTAGTGAGTTTGATGGAGATTTGAAAAATTTCAAAAACTTCCATGAGGAGGTACTAAACTATTTTGAGGCATATTATGAACATTTATCCTCCGATGAGGAAATGATTGACTTTGTTTATTCACACCTTGTGGGCAAGGCTTACTACTGGGCCTTAGAAGTCGAAAGCCTATGCCCAACTTTTTGGACATCTTTTGAAGACTTCATGGGACTTCTAGAGGTCAATTTTACACCCAAGGAGCCGCAATTCACCTTTCAACCAGGACTCTCGCCAAACCCAGACAGCCATGTTACACGCTCAGCCAGACGTCCTACTCCTTTCTCAAAGGCAAGTGAGTTTTACAATTTTGTTGTCCTGATACACTCACCTATATGTGTCTCCTCTCCTGTCTCCGAGGTAGCGTCCTCCATGCAAGATTCTCCATTACAGCCCTAGTCGAGCCCAACCACAACACCACAAGCCTGTACCATCTCCACGCACCAACCCTAGAATATAAGTCCCTGACTACTCACCCCAAACGTCAGAGATGATCCCAGCAGATCCTCAGCCTAGACCAATACCTGCACCCAGAAGAAAAATGGTTATGGCACCTGAAAAGAAACCTCTCGAGAGTCCAGAGGTGATGACAACACACCCCGAGACCCAGGACTCTGTGATTTCCTTTCAGACCGAAGATCCAGCTCTAGGGGGAAGTAAGATATTACATTCTGTTCGTGATCATTCCCATACTACTACTATCTTCTCACCATTAGAGCCCGCTGCAGTCCCAGAGCCCGCTGCAGTCCCAGAGCCCGCTGCAGTCCCAGAGTCTGCTGCAGTCCCAGAGCCCGCTGCAGTACCAGTTCATGATCCAGAACTGGAGGAAATTGTAGTTGTTCATTTTTTCCCTGACTCTATAGAAAGTATAGCACTGTTTCTCTCACCGTCAGTCATGGAGTGTCCAGAGTGTCCAGAGCCCACTAATCTCTCCAGTTTGGTCCATCATGAACCCATGCCACAGGAGGTTCTTGGTTCTGCTGAAGCCACCACACCAATGGCAAGACAGTTATATAAATTTGAAGGTCTTGCCTGACCAAGACTTCTTATTTCAGAAAATTCGATGACTCACTCCTCTCCTGAAGGACTCATAGTTGACCATCTGCTCGAGCTCCAAGAAGTCACCCCAGCTCCTCTGCCTACACTTGGAGGTTAGCGCTGATGCTTTGCCCACACCTGGGGAAAAGACTCTAGCTATTTCTCCTGGTGCCTGGAGTACTACCTACTTGCCACCTGAAATAGACTCTGTTTTCCTTACTTTGTACATTATATATTGTTTCGCAATCATGTTGGAAGTCCTGATAACCAGGTTCAATTGTAAAATATCTATCATTGTGTTTATTCATACCTCCACCAAGTCTAGCATCCATAACCAAGTCATTCTGGCAACAGACACCACAACCAAATCCATAGTCCCCTTCTCTGATCTTTTAATGACCCCTATGATGTTCCCTCTCCATTTTCCCGGTCCATCCCACTCTCTTAGCCACATCACTAGTGATCACCTTGAATCCTCATCAACCCCTCGTCCTCCTGAATCAATTATTTCACCAGTCACCCAGTTTTTTACGTCATGCCTTGAAAATCCTGTGTTCAGTCCTCAGGTGGTCACACCCAGTCCCCTGGTGACCACACCCACGTCAGGCCTCCAGGCGGTCACACCCAGTTCCAGTCTCTGAGTCTCTCTTTTCAGCCACCTCAGTCTCCATGTCAAGTGTTCCTTATCCCATAGATTTTCCTGTTCCCCACCTTCCCCACATTTGTTCTATTCCCGGTCAGACCTTTTGGCTTCTCTACTCTATTTGTCAAGCTCTTGGTTTTTCTGTTCCCTGCTCTCCTGGACGTCCTGTTCCTTACCCTGCATATCCCATCCTCAGCTCTGTCCTTTGTCCCTTTGATCCTTGCTGTTCCTTCTGCACTCTTGCTCATCCTTGCCCATTACCCCCATTCTGCACCCCTGGTTGTTTTACTATTTGTTCCATTTCATGTATTTGTCTGTGTCCTATTTGTGCCCCTTCAGTGGTCCTGTGTCCTTGCACTTCTCAGGGTGTACCAGGCAGTACACCTTCGGGGAGGGGTACTGTCAGGATTCCCCCATTCCCTACCTTCATGTCCTTCCTCTTCTCACACTTCCCAACAGCCCCTCCTCCTGGCACACACTCTCAGAGTCACAGGCTAGACCAGCACTCCATTTCCCAGAACCCTCCTTGATGCTTACGTCACTCCTCTTCAATCACCTGTTCTCACTTGCCCTCCTGATTACTCACAATACTTAAGCTTGATCCTCACTCCCAGTCACTGCTCTTCATTGCTGAGCTCCCCCTCCTTCAGGTACCCTTGTCATTTGCCTTTTCCTGCCCTGCCTTAACCTCGAGCCTTGGTCTTTAGCCCTGAGCCTTGGTCTTTAGCCCTGAGCCTTGGTCTTTATGCTATCCTTTTGGTTATTGAGCCTAGGTCTTTATGCTATCCTTTTGGTTATTGAGCCTAGGTCTTTATGCTATCCTTTTGGTTATTGAGCCTAGGTTTTTATGCTATCCTTTTGGTTATTTATCTTGTATATGAGCCATAGTGTCTTGTGTTTGTTTCCATTTATTTTCAGTAAACTCACCTTTTACTTTTTCACCTTTGCCTGTCTTCTATTTAATCACCCGATGGCTTCATCAGCCTTACAGATGGAGTAGAGATGAGGTAGAATCAGGTAGAGATGATTTTCAGAGAGATGTTTCAGTTCTGTAATGTAACTGAGTCATTCTTAGCTATTGTAAAACACACAGATGACCACACAAAGGGAAGTGGCTTTTTAGATGTTTTGTAACAATCTTGTAGTCTAGTTCTGCAACAGAGAGAGCAACATTTCAGTATGGAGCTCAATTATCTTACATTATACACTCATATGTTCATGTCAGCTTAATGTGAAATTTAAGCCATTGAAATATTAATTTTGTTAATAATATAATAAATTTTTTTAGTAACTGCTCACAAAAGCACAACCCAAATAATACCTGCTCTGTGGGGGTCCTGACCATTGAAGAACAGAGGCTAATAAAGTATAGAGAGAAACTACAGTCTGTAATTCTAGAACTACAAATGCACCTATATGTTCAGTGGAACAAAAATGAACAATGAAGGTAGATACAAGTAGATGGTTGTAACATTATGGCTGATTGGTGTATGCATTAAACCACTTTGCAACTTTGTGAATGCAGAAAGTTTATTGCAGAAGAAAAAAAAACATAATAGTCATAAAATGAAAAAGAAGTACAAGTAGTAGTTAAAAGTTGGGGGAAAATGTGTAAATTTCATTTTCAGAAAAGTTGGGACACTTTCTAAAAATGCAATGAATGCTTAATTCACTTTTATTTAACAGACAAAAGGACAAAGAAGATTTCCAGTGTTGTCAAATGCAAACTTAATTCTGTTTGCTACAAATAAACAAATTTAGAAATTGATACCTGCAACACACTCAAAAATGGTGGGAAAGAGACAAGATTACTGTGTTACATAAAATCATTTGGGGAATTAAATATACTCATTGTTACAGGTTTGTAAATGGAATTGTCATGTTTGTAAAGGATATCAGGCTCTTGCAGATACAATAAGTATAAGGCAACAATATAAAAACATGTTCAAAACAGAAACGTCACAGGATAATATAGATCAGGAGGAACAACAAGCAAACAATATCAAAGGGTGAGACAAAATACGACGTCATAAAACAGATAAAAGGTAATATACAAGTTAGTCGAACAGAGTAAATGCTCAGAATGCTCTAGAGGCAGAAACAATACTGTGCAAAGGGGAAATGAATGTGGACAATTTAAATAAAAGTCCCTGATTGCGAACAGGTGCTGAGTATTATCAGTCACATGGTTGTCAAATGAATTCTGGGAAGTTGGGAGAACTACCTGGTGGCATGCCAGGAAGGTTTTTATTGAGCTGCTCAACAGTACATGGTCACCGTCATGTGATTTTTCATGCAATTGTACAAAGCAGAAAATGGAGCAGGTTTTAATTGATGGAGCATTGCAGTCCATCAGTTTCAGACTGGTGTGAAAGACACCATTAATATATGTGACCCAGCCAAAGTCGCTGGGTAACTTATTGAGATATTGGGTTGTTCAGCCTGTCACTCACATTAGCGACAAAAAACCACTCGGTTTTATTGCTGTAAATGAAAGATAATTACAGTGGCCCACGGAGTCACATCACAACAACATTTACAAAACAAAAAACAGCATTTACAGAAAACATAACATTAATAAAACGCTGCAAACAAAAAAAATCACAACGCAACGACATTAAGAAAGCACAGCACAACAACATTAAGAAAGCGCAGTGCAGTGACATTAAGAAAGCACAGCGCAACTACATTAATTTTCCACTAATGCTGTTGTGTTCTCAGCTTTTGTTTTTGCTTTGTAAATGTTGTTGTGATGTGACTCCGTGGGCCACCATGGATAATAGTCTCTAATATCTGTCATATGTTTGTATCAAAAACAAAAAACTTAAATTCACCAAAAAAGTTGTTTTTGTGCAGTAAGCGATTCAGCAAATTTGCAGATTGTACACAAAAAATGGGATTCTGTGACTCCTCGAATCCTGATGAAGAACTATTTCTACCGCGGAGGTACACAAGCTTGTTGGTTTTTTTTTTGGTTTTTTTTTTTCTTTTCTTTATATGTATCAAATTAAGTTCATTATTGAAAACACTGAAAATATTGTCTTTGTCCTTTTGTCTGTTAAATAACAATTAAAGTGAATTAACATATTACAGATTTTGGAAATTGAGTTTGTAAAAAAAAAAAAGCTTTTTAGAAATCAGGTCAGATTGTATAGCTGCTGCTGGAATTTAAGCATCCTCTCTGAAATTTCTGATTCATCAAGGTTTTTTGGCTTTCTTCTGTCTCATACATACAAAAAACATAATTGGAAATCAGAATTGATTCACATATTTTTTTGTAATATTGATATTGCTAATAATGATGTATTATGTAAATTAATTTCAAATATATCTTAAACACTGAAATGCCAAATTTTAACCACAGGGACTCACTGGGGTTATTTTAGGAAAAGTCTTTGAGGGAACCTGAGGTGAAGTCATATATGGATGTGGATGGATCAGTCAACCAATGACAGGCAGCCTTCTCTTCAGCCAGACAGTGTCTTCATTTTGGATAGCAGGATATACTTGATATAATGGCAAATCAGACAGCATACAAATTTGTCTGAACACCAAATACAGAGGAACCTCAACAACAAGATAACTTATTTTGAGTTAACGTAGTTTAACTCATGGCTAGGGTTTCAACAGGAAGGAGATTTATAGATGAAGCAGCAGTGGAGGAGGCTAACACTTCCCCATAAATACAATCAAGCAATATAATCAGTATGTCATTCTGTTTCAGTTAAATAATATGATCTCAAATGGCTTGAGTCAAGGCAGTTATAAAGGCAGAAGACAGTGACTGATTGGAATTTTGAATGAGAAAGTCTGTAATGCTCAACATGGCCTCTCTTTGCCAAGAAAGTCCCACTCCTAGAGAAACAGAGTCGTTACACCACAAGTAGTAATGTATCTCTTGCTGTGGAGATTTGGGACAGAACAGGAGCCAGGACAACAAAAAAATCATGTTTTAAATTTGTTACTGAACTAAATGCTTCAAACTATGTATGAGATTTTTGACAGATTTTATCAGTGATTTCAGAGGTTTCTGAAATGGTCATGTATTCTAGTATTTTGGCCTCTCTTTGTTCAAAGTGGTGCATTGCAACAATGGAAAGTCTATAAGGACTTTGTTACACACATGTAAAGAATTTTTGTATGCTACAAAGCATGTAGATCAGGTGCCAAATCTTGGTCCTGAAAATACCACCATGCAGAGTTTAGCTCTGTCCCCGTGTCTAAATCTAACACTCCTGATCCAGGTAATGAATGCTTTTAGGAACCCGGGTCCACATGTATACTCATGGACCAGAAAACAGAATACAGCAGCATCATAAGGTAGGCTAGGGGATTGTCTTAGTAATTTTTGCGGGCCCTGAGTGGCTCGGTAGACTAAGGTGCTCTCACTAAGATTTAAGGATCACAAGTTTGAATCTGCATCGGCAGTCGTGGCCTAAGAGAGCAAAATTTGGGCGTTTTCTCTCTGAGTAGGTAAGATGGCATTCACTCCATAGCACTACTAAATAATATCGGCAGACTCATCCATGAGATCCATCAGAACTGTGAATCCTGCGCTTTCCTCAAAGCAATTTTGCTGCCTGGTGGCGATGCAACAACAGCAGTTTGAAAAGAGGCGGAGCTTGACTTCACATGCATCAGAGGAGGCCTGTGTTAGCCTGCACCCTCCTAGAGTCAGTGGTATTACAAATGATAGGGAGAGTCAATGAATGGTCGGGTTGACTGGCTACCAACACATTGGGGAGAAAATCTGGTAAAAAAAAAAAAAAAAAATTAAAAGTAATTTTCATAATTGCTATGGCATTTCCCTTTAAATGGCTACTCTTTCTGGAGTTTTGATTAATGTTTTGATTTATGAACTTCCATATTAGCTAGATTAACAGTAGTAGATTGAATTTGATGTTGATTTGTGATCTTGCTTTATTAATTTTACTCAGTCAAACTGATGTTGAGTATAATTATTATAGCTGGAAAGCCTTTATGGTTCTTGTAGAAACAGAGGCTGCTGATTTTATTTGCAGTTGTGTACACTCTGCCAAGTCACTTTTGCCAAAGTCTTCACAAAAATCCACTGATGTAAACAGCTGTAATGAAATGTACATTTACACCATAGGGTAGCTGGCTCTTGTTGCAATACCACACTGGTTCTTCTTGTTTCTTGCCATCTTGATGTAACACTGATCACTCTAGAGAAAGCCCCAACTGCAGAAGAATTACCATTAGTGTTGGATTTTGGAGAAGATTTGATTGTTTATGGGTTGATTGTAATATAGAAAAATAGTCTTTATTTTATGATAGTCTTTCTTTGCCTGCTCTTGACCAGCCAGTAGTCCTGTTTGTTACCCTCAGTGCTGTAACCAACAACAAGGACAGCATGGGTCAGTTCAGTGTTGCTGCAGTACAAATCATCATAGACACCTACAATCAGTCAAGGGGTCCAGACGTTAACAACAAGTTTTGTAAACAAACCCTCAAACATGTTAAGAAGACATCAGAGACAACTGCCAATGAACACGTACTAAAGTCAAGCCTGGTGGCCTAGAGAAGGTAGGCAGACTGTGTCCATAGGTAAAGCACTTCATGCACCTTTGCTTTAGGTGACAATGTTCTGATAGATGTTGGAAACCAACATGTATTTCTGTTGCTTCTGTCTTTGTTAAACCTCAAGAACTCCCCAATATTCCAGACTTACATCCCTTGATCTCTATCTCTAAACTCCAAGAGTTACAGGTCAGTCCCAATGACATTGGACAGTCATTGCTGTCACTAGGGTGATGTTCCTCATGGTTACACTTTAGTTGTAGAACATAACAGTATCAGATTGTGAAGGTTCTATTTTCAGTACTTTAGTTGTAGAACATAACAGTGTCACATTGTGAAGGTTCTATTCTCAGTAGTTTAGTTGTAGAACATAACAGTATCAGATTGTGAAGGTTCCATCTTCAGTACTTTAGTAGAACATAATGCTATTAGATTGTGTTATAAAAGATTAAATGTATTAGAAGTTGTATTGACTCTCCTGACTCCAGACTTTTACATTTAAAACAGTTCGCTTAAAGTTTCTAATCTGCTCTTTTCTCCTGGAAAAGTCCATGTTGAACCTTCAACATACAGTACACTACTAGACCTTAAGAACCATAATTGACTTTTAAGATACACTATTTGACCTTAAGCAGGGACATTAATGAAAGATTGTTTACTACTGACAGGTTCTGTGGTTGTGTGAGTAATAAATGAAGCACAACTGGTTTCTGAGGGTTACTGGGCTCGTAGAGTTGGAAAGTGTGATGGCCTTCCAGACCTGGGAATTCTGGAAGAAGCGTTCCCAGGTTCTTCAAACCCATCACCTCCCACTGACTTCAATTTTACACCAGATACAATAATGCAAATTCTACCAGTTTGTTCTCTAATCCATCTATTTATCGTCTTTTCAGAGGTTTTGTTATATCATCACCAAAAACTGCTAATAATTGATTACCAATTATTCTGTCCATTTAACAGAAATGAATCTCAGCTCTTGTAATGGCTTCCCAGGTCTGGACCTGGGAACACTTCTGCACAGCGTTCTCTTCATTTTCAGGCAACATCTTGTAGTGAGCGCAGGATGCCTGAGTGTGCTATGGATTGAACCTGCATTTGCCATCCTAAGGTGAAGATATGTTGACTGTACATGTATAATGTATGGCTAGATATGTATAATCTTGGCATATCTAGTTATGTATTATCTTATTTTATTACATTCTTATGTATTTTATTAATTTTGTATTATTCTATGTGGAGCACTTTGTTAGAACTTCATCAATATTCAACTGTAATACATTAATAATTAGTCTCAGGGACAGTTGAACCTCACTACGCAGACTAGGCTGACCTTAGTCTCATAAGGCCTTTGCTGGACATGATGTATTTAAAGGCCTCATGTGGCCAGCCACCACCACAGCCGCTGTTCCCAAAACTGAAAGGACAGTCGACCAGCTGTTGCTCACTTAGAGATATCAGCTTCCTCGTCTTCTTGAACATCTGACCCTCTAATGCCCCCATCTGAGAGAAAGAAGAATAGATGGAAGACAGAGAGAAGAAGAAATAAAAAATATTCTATTTTCAAATGTTTTTCTTTATTGATTCTACTACAAAGAAAGACCAGAGATCTCAAATCCCAAAAGGCTGACCAAAATGAATTAAAGTCTCCCCTTTAACAGAAAAGCCAACATAATAATGACTGTTTTACATTCACTGATCAGCCCAACATTAATACTACTCACAGATAAAGTGTGCAATGTTGATTACATCATAACAGTTCTGCATTTAGGGGTGTAGGATATAATAAATGGTAACCATGAAGACCTGAGCAACTATGACAAGGTCCAGATAGTTAATGCCAGAAAGCTGGGTCAAGTATCTCCAAAGTGGCAAGGCTTGTGTGGTGCTCCAGCTCAGCAGTGATCAGTACCTACCAAGAGTGGACTTCAAATTCCTCACATCTATGATCAGTGACAGCTCCACCTCACATCTTACAGGTCTTGTAGAGACCATGACTCTGGGATACAGCTCTTTTGTTGGCACAAGGGTTCATTGGTGGACAGTGTACCTAGATCTAATATAATGTAGTAGGGATGGAAAGCTATAAATTATCAATGAATTTTCAAACATTTGTCAATGTTAATCTTAGTATAGCTGTGGTCTAGTTCCAGTGGGCAGCGTGGAATATTATGTTGATGTTAATAAACCAAACATGACAATCCCTGTTTGGATACCTTTGTCTTTTCCCATTGTACAAACCGGATTCCAAAAAAGTTGGGACACTGAAGAAATTGTGAATAAAAACTGAATGCAGTGATGTGGAGGTGCCAACATCTAACATTTTATTCAGAATAGAACACAAATCACAGATCAAAAGTTTAAA
>BRDA01007519.1:5036-22120 GCA_036984385.1 Crenuchus spilurus | reverse complement strand
TATCCAGGTCAGGAGCCTGGAGGAGCAGGGAAAGTGGGAGGTAATGAGCTTTGCTCTGTTGCAGAGAGAGAGAGAGAGGGAGAGGTAGAGAGAGAGAGAGAGAGAGAGACTGTAGAGAGGGGGAGGGAGAGAGAAGTCAACAACTTTCTCCGTTCCACTTCTGATTGCCTCCTCATGTGGGTTTTGGACCTATTCACACCATTTTAATGACTTGCTCTCTAACTTTTGTTTATGGAAGAAGGAAAAAAATCCATAACAGCGTTTCAGAAGCGATGGCCAAAACATTTGGTAGAAGGTTTCTCACATCAGCTACATTAGATACAGTCTGCTTGAAAATGTCATCTTTTATCTGGTTTCTCTTGTGCTTTCATTTGAATTTCCTCTTGTTTTACTTTTCCATTCTTGTGTTTCACATTTTAAGTGCTGAACTCTCTCACCAAAGCAGGATGTCATGGTAAATCACACAAGTAACCAAAGATGTACCAAGTTAACTGCATTAACAGACTAAATTATACCTAATCATACCACTGATTTATCCAAGACAGGACACGTTCCTCCTGAAGACCTCGTGAAGGGGTTTTTGTTCTGAGGATGGTGACCGTCTTCTTTTCTTTTTTCTACAGAAAGATGTCCATATATTTTTTAGGTGACTGTTCATTTAATAGAATATTAGTTTCTCTAATGGATACATACATAATAAGTACTTACATTAGCAGTACAGTGCTGTAATGACTATAGTGGTGATTTATGTTCATAATCAGATTGTACACTTTGTACTGGAAATGAATAAAACTTCTCCAAAGCTGCAGTTTAATGTGTGCTTTCTTAACCAGCTCTGCTTCTGAATGAGGTGTTATGACTGACTTCTTTGAGTGGTTGATTATTCTCTGGGAAACGATTCAGTGCATCATAATCTAATTGATGCTGATTATTGTTTTCCTAAGAATTATCCTAAAAATGTACTGACGACACATCTTTTTAAGACAGTCATATATATATAACATGTAAGAGACTGTAAAAGTCTAGAACTGTTCCTGAAACACTATTCACAGGATAATGCGTTGTTGTGCTTTGATGCTTAGCTGTCTTCATTCTGCCGTAGAAGCCGTGTTTAGTTTATGAATGAAGATGAATGTGATTCCTCTTCCTCCCAGTGTGTGAGTGAGATGCTTTCTGTGCCTCAGTCTGTTTAATTAGAGTGCTTAAGTGCTCTCCTGAGTGAAGCTGCATGGTTAAGAGTGAGGCTGAGGATGCAGAAGCTACGCTCGGAGCATCAGTCTGCAGTGCAGGCTCTGAGGGAAAGGTCACTCATAGCCCAGCGAAATGTTTTTGTGTGCACTGGCTACACGGCTCTCTCTGAGGGTCAGGGCAGTGTGTATGTGCGTGTGTGTGTGTGTACATTGTGTATGTCACTGAACTTGTGTGTGTTTCTGCAAAATGTTTATGGGGTTATGCATGCGAGTGTGTGTGTGTGTGTGTGTGTGTGTGTGTGTGTGTGTGAGAGAGAGAGAGAGGGAGCATACAAAATGTAAATCTCTGGCTCTGTGTGTGTGTGTGTGTGTGTTTGTGTGTGTGTGTGTGAGTGATGTAATCAGTGTTGTTTAGATACATGTATAAAATACCCAAATAAAATGTGAATAAATAGATAAATACGGCTTATTTATAATATTTACTACTAATTTTTGAGGAGTGTTGTAACCTCATTGTTGTACATTTTGATGTAACATTTGTAACACTTTGCTCTGTGTAGGTTATTACTGAATAATAATTATTTAAAACTGAATGGCACTGAAATTGCCACTTTCCATGTGAAAATTAGTTTTTAACTATGTATTTCAATATTGTCCTCACCACACAGTACACATTGACAGGACCAGACTGATCCACAGGTACTGTTTCCCAGCCAGGCCTTGACATCCTCTTCTATTTCACAAGTGAAAGAAAAGAAATGCTTCTGAGTAATTAACGGCAACAATGACACTGAAGTCCATTTTCACACAGAGCATCCCTGTCGTTCTCTGAACCAGATTTTGTCTGTTATTTCTTGTGGAACTTATAACTTACAAATAAATTCTAATAATGTGTTGGCACAGACACAGAACTGATATCCTAATGCATACCCATGACATAGTAACACACTGAGGAATGACACTGAGATGGGGATGAAGGGGCATCACGTTCCAGTGCCTTAGTAAGTCAAGACCACACCTTCACATACTTTATGTGCCATTGTGGAGGATGAGAGGCAGGATGCAACGATGGAATCCAAAGTTGAGATGTATTGACAATGATAAACACAAACAAAAGACTGGCTACGAGAACAAAAGATGTAGCAAACTTTTACTCACAAGCTGAACTAACACTGATGAATATTTAATGACCAACAGGTCTGGGAAACACAGGGATGACTAAATAGACAACATTAACAAGGGCTAATGAGACAGCAGGCTTGAGTAATCAAATGAGGTAACAGGGAGGTGGAGACATGAACAAGATGTCTGAAACATAAACAAAAGCACATATGCTGTATGTGGCCATAGATGGGAAGATGGGCATGCCAAGGTGTGACAGGGACATGACACTGTACACAGTAAATCAGCCAGTGTTAAATCAACAGTATTAGAGTTAAATTAACACTGAGAGTGTTACATTTTGACACCCTCAGTGTTGATTTAACTCTCATAGTGTTGATTTAACACTGGCAGATTTACTGTGTACTAAGTTGTGCCAACAAAACAATCCTGTATTATACTGTGATGGGTGCTCTCAATACTTCAATATAGTCAACATCTGACAGCATTAAATTGCATTTATGTTTATTATAGAGGTAAACTGGTCCACTGTTGTGTGCTGATTGCTCTGTACATCTCCCTGGAGCTGTCAGTCCCCTCTGGTATAAATGGTCTGTGGGTCACCACTGTGATGATGTTGGGAGGCACTCAACGTACAAGAAGTCCAAACTTCACACCTTCACTACAGCAGCTGTAGAACATCCCACAAAGTTAGTGGTTTCCAAGATGCAACCACCCTTAACCCAGTACCCTAATGTCATGACTGTTTAGACATCAGTCACATCATGTCTTTTGCCCATAACAATGGTTTTACACTCTGCTACAACTGACTGGTGTGCTCACTTATTTATACCTGCAAGAATCACTGGTCAGGTTGCATCTGTGATGTTCCAGGCCAGGTTCACTCCAGAGTAGCGATGGCCATAATATTCTGCTGTGACTGTGTAAATATACACAGAGTTTAACACAGAGTATGTTTATGAGTTTTTGTGTACTTGTGTGTGTATAACAGAGCTGTTGTTTCTACAGGTTTGTGTCCATGTTGTAACTGTACAGAGCAGCTTCCCTTTAGATGATGCTGAACATGACTTAACCCCAATCAATAGAACCGTTCCACAGAATGTAAAGCTACCAATCCGGAGTGATGATGTGTGTGTATCAGAGACAGAGAGAGTGTGTGTTGGCTGAGTTTTTCTACAGTATATTTATAACAGTGTGTATGTATATGTGTGTGTGTGTGTCACTGAGCTTTGTAGGAATGTGTATTTGTGTAATAAGCTTGTGTGTTACTACAGTATGTTTGTGTGTGTGTGTATGTGTCCTTGGTCCTGTGTGCCTGTGTATTGTGCACTGCTCCTGTCGTGCTGTGGGTAGTATGGTCACTAGTGCGGGCGTTTCTAAATGACAAGGTTTATTTGTCCGTGTTGTGATATGTTCACAGGAAAGTGCTAGTGACAGCCAGAGGAGGCAGGAAGAGGGAGCCACAACAAGTCCAAACCCCCCCACCCCCCATACACACACACTCACACAGCACACAAAATGTCATCTCTTCCCTAGCTGGCTCACCCAGCCATCCCCCATGAAAAGAACAGACATTTAAAACTTTGTGACATGTGTCAGAGACGCTGCCATTGAGCCAGTGCCGCTGATGTAGGCCGAATTGACAGCGGCGGAGCCGGCGGAGCTGGCTAGGGGACATACCGAGTTTGGTGAGTGTCACTTCCCATCCTCGTCACAGCCTCATCTCCAACAGCTCCGCAAATATAAACAGCATTAGGAGGGAGGTGCGAGTGCAGAGGCTAGACATATGCTGCCACGCATGTGTGCTGTATGTGAGTGAGGGAGTGCAGGAGAGTGTGCGCGCTGTGGAACAGGGCACATGATGGAGACTAATTAAGGACACAGGAACAGAGCAACCGGTAGGCACGGGCTGTGACCTGAGGCAGCGTGCGTGCACACGTAGCTCCTGGTAAAGTTCTTCACTGGAGTAGTGCTGCTGACGAGCTTCAGCCCCCCCACACAGACAGCAACTCAGGACAGAGATAGAGAGGAGGAGAGAGAGATGGGAGCTGTGTACAATAACATCACAAACTGGATGGAGGGAAATCACTTATATGCTCTGCTTCTGCTGTTGTGCACATGCCTGCATTGCCAGATAGGGAACCCAGTGCAAGAAATCATGGAATATAGGGTAGAGTGAAGCACTCAAGCACTCAAGCCCTCAAAATCCAGCCATTTTATTTAGTTACTAATCCTGTGACAGATTATTGAGGAGATATGAGTTTTTATTAACTATGGAACTAATATACACCAATCAGCCATAACATTATAACCTTGTTTAGCTCCACTGAGCATATGTAGCCCATCTGTTTCTCTGTATACTTTCACCATAGCCTCCTTTCACTATGTTCTTCAATGATCAGGACCCCCACAGAGCAGCTGTTATTTGGATGGTGGATCATTCTCAGCACTGCAGTGACATTGATGTGGTGGTCGTGTGCTAGTGTGTGTTGTGCTGGTACAAATGAATCAGACATAGACGATCTGCTGGAGTGTCCAGTCACTGTCCATTTTGAAAGATACACTTGGGTGCACTTTGTAGATGTAAAGTCAGAAAGAGAACATCTGTTGCTGGACTATTCTCAGACCAGCACTGACAGTGAGGTGTTAAAAACTTCAGCAGCTGTCTGATTCACTTATGTCAGAGCAACACGCACTAACACACCACCACCACATCAGTGTCACTGTAGTGCTGAGAATGATCCACTATCCATATAATACAAGCTATGTGAGGGTCCTGATCATTGAAGAACAGATGAAAGGAGGTATATAAAGTACACAGACAAACAGATGACTACAGTCTGTAACTGTAGAACTACAACGTGCACCTGTATAATACAAGGTTATAATGTTGTGGCTGATCAGTGTATACGTTATATAAAGAACTCAAATGTGAGCCTACACATCACACTTAATGACTTAATGAAAGCATGATGGAGTGATGTGTTTTTTTATTATAGCACTTAAAGGGTCTGTATAAATCAGTGGAGGTTGGTGGTCAAGTCTGGATCACTGAACTTGAATTTTAGATTATTAATATGGATATTAAGCACTAAAACACACAAAGGTCTTTAATTAGTCCCATCCAGAGGTGTCAAGTATCGAAGTACAAATACTTTATTATACTTAAGTAGAAATTTTGGTTATCTATACTTTACTGGAGTAATTATTTTCAGACTTTTTACTTCTACTTACTTAGATTTTCATGCAGTTATCGGTACTTTCTACTCCTTACATTTTAAAAACAGCCTCGTTATTTCTACCTATTTCATTTTGGTTTGTCATCATTCAAAAAACATCCTATCCAGATAAATTGCGCCATCCAGAAAGAGTGAATGTGATTGTGGTTGGATGATAAGTATAAACATATACCATTCTGACACCCTATTGGTAAGTGATCCATCGCACCTGCACGTCAGGTGTCTCGTCACTCTTCAGTAAGCTCAGTGCTACACATATATGGTCCGCTAATATATTTGAAATTACTGAAATGTTTTCATTTTCAAGGGGCAAATATGCAGCTGAAACAGGAAGCCAGTACATCCCAAAAATGTCAATATTACCATTTTAATATACAAACCGGATTCCAAAAAAGTTGGGACGCTATACAAATTGTGAATAAAAACTGAATGCAATGATGTGGAGATGGCAAATGTCAAAATTTTATTCGTAATAGAACATAGATGACAGATCAAAAGTTTAATCTGAGTAAATGTATCATTTTAAGTGAAAAATATGTTGTTTCAAAATTTCATGTCGTCAACAAATCCCAAAAAATTGGGACAAGGCCATTTTTACCACTGTGTGGCATCCCCCCTTCTTCTTACAACACTCAACAGACGTCTGGGGACAGAGGAGACCAGTTTCTCAAGTTTAGAAATAGGAATGCTCTCCCATTCATGTCTAATACAGGCCTCTAACTGTTCAATCGTCTTGGGCCTTCTTTGTCGCATGTTCTCTATTGGTGAAAAATCTGGACTCTAGGCTGGCCATTTCAGTACCCGGATCCTTCTCCTACGTAGCCATGATGTTGTGATTGCTGCAGAATGTGGTCTGGCATTATCTTGTTGAAAAATGCAGGGTCTTCCCTGAAAGAGATGACGTCTAGATGGGAGCATATGTTGTACTAGAACCTGAACATAGTTCTCCGCATTAATGGTGCCTTTCCAGACATGCAAGCTGCCCATGCCACAAGCACTCATGCAACCCCATACCATCAGTGATGTAGGCTTCTGAACGGAGCGTTGATAACAACTTGGGTTATCCTTGTCCTCTCTGGTCCGGATGACATGGCGTCCCAGTGTTCCATAAAGAACTTCAAATCATGACTCATCTGACCACAGAAGTCTTCCATTTTGCCACACTCCATTTTAAAAGACCCCTGGCCCAGTGCAAACATCTGAGCTTGTGGAGCTTGCTTAGAAATGGCTTCCTCTTTGCACTGTAGCGTTTCAGCTGGCAACTGCGGATGGCACGGTGGATTGTGTTCACTGACAATGCTTTCTGGAAGTATTCCTGAGCCCATTCTGTTATTTCCTTGACAGTGGCATTCCTGTTTTAGGTGCAGTGACATTTAAGGGCCCGGAGATCATGAGCATCCAGTAGAGTTTTACGGCCTTGACCCTTACACACAGCGTTTGTTCCAGATTCTCTGAATCTTTTGATGATGTTATGCACGGTTGATGATGATAACTTAAAAGTCTTTGCTATTTTACGCTGGGTAACACCATTCTGGTATTTCTGCGCAACAATGGTGGAATTGGTGATCCTCTTACCATCTTGGCTTCAGAGAGACACTGACACTCTGAGAAGCTCTTTTTATACCCAATCATGTTGTCAATTGACCTAATTAGTGTTAATTGGTCTTCCAGCTGTTCGTTATATGCTCAATTTCTTTTTTCCAGCCACTTATTGCTACTTGTCCCAACTTTTTTGGGATTTGTTGACACTGTCAAATTTTGAAACAACATATTTTTCACTTAAAATGTTACATTTACTCAGATTAGACTTTTGATCTGTCATCTATGTTCTATTACGAATAAAATATTGACATTTGCCATCTCCACATCATTGCATTCAGTTTTTGTTCACAATTTGTATAGCGTCCCAACTTTTTTGGAATCCGGTTTGTAACATTATAGTCATTACGGCTTTTAGAAAAATGTATTTTGGGGGTTGGGGGTGGGGTAGTACACTACATGCCCCTGTAGCACAGCCAAAGCTTTGGCATTTGTTTTCCTTACATTACTTTTACTTTTATACTTTAAGTAGTTTTGAAACCAGAACTTTAGTACTTTTACTTGAGTAAAAAGCTTAAGTTGATACTTTAACTTCTATAAAAGTCTTTTTAAACTCTAGTATCTATACTACCTGAGTAATGAATGTCAATACTTTTGACACCTTTGGTCCCATCAAATATGAAGACTATGAATGCCACTGATATGTAGACTCACTATGTTGACTATACTAACTTACTTAATAACCAATTAAGCCACAGTAGTTGCAGAGAGGCCAATAAGCTACTTTTTGTTTCCTTTGAAGTGTACTTATGACATTTCTGTGTATTCTGACATGTCTTATGTCTATTTTTCAGTTAATTAATAAAGACTTTTTTCGTTACTGTACCTTTAAAACTCACATATGTAAATCTATACGAGAATCTCTTTTCTGGTGAGTGTTTGAAATGGCATACTGCATACTGCTCATGTACTGATTGTGCCCAGAAATAGCATGCAGTATGTGACCATGGATGTTTCCAGTATGCCAAATATACCCAGATGACATACTAGCCTGGCAAAATATTCCAGTATTCAGCCAGAGCTCTCTTCATGACATACTGCATCTTACAATGCAACACTGTCATTTCAGGATGGTGTAACCATGTAACCTTCAAAGTTAGTCTGGTTAGCTCAAGTATTTTAATGGCCCATTAATGATGGCTTAATGAAAGGGGGAAATGTTTAATAAAATTAGTATTGGTTTAACAATTCTCTCACCAGTGTTGAGGTGGGCCTCAACATGCTCTGTACTAGTGTGGCACGTGTTGATGGCTGTATCCTGGCTATGCACAGTGAAATAAGGACTGCATACAATATATACAGTAGTGTACAGTCAACGATACACAGTATGTCATCACACAGAGATTGTCTCCCATTCGAAAAGCAACAGACTGAAACTAACGTGAGGCTAAACTGCTCTATAATAACACCTTTGGTTGATTTCACAAAAACAATGAATTAAAAACGCGATATTTTCCTAGATTACAGATATGAACTGTAAAGGGAGTGAATCATATATTTAATAACTTCAGCAATGTTTACACACTGCATCAAAAGAGGACAACAGATTGAAAGAACAGGATATGTTGTCTATTGCATTGACCCTTTAAGGTAACTATCAGAATAATATACTGAGGTTACAGGATGACATGCTTAACTAGACGTGTTATTAGTGTAATAGGACTTTCTAAAAAGTTGAATAATACTTTTTAAAAGAATGGTGCACTCAAAAATCATACATTTTGCAAAAGATGTTGTGCTACTTTAGTTTAGAACTAGCACTGCTAACAAACACTAGAACACAATACTCTCCTAAATAACTCGACCAGCTTCTGTTAACATACTTCACCAAAATGTCTCTCAACCTGCTCAAACTGCATCCAGATCTTAATGTCTCAGACCATAGACACAGTATGACTTACAGTTAGAGGTTTTATTACATTTTTACTGCTCTCAACAGGCTCTATGCACACGTGATGCATTTCTGTTTGATGTTATACCAGCAGTCCAGCTTCTGATTTGTGAGAAAACACAGATTAGATTTAGATTAGGTTTAGGTTTGTTAAAAAAAAAAAAAACAGAGGTGGATCATAACATTCTTCTGACCCTTTATGCTCAGTATCAGTAACATTTCTTTCCAATGAAACATGTAAAATATACAAGGATAATCACCACGTCACCAAACCCACAACACTCTGAGGTGTCTATTTCACTACCAACCACTCTGTAGAAGAAACACAGAGAAGACAACTAAAAAAAAGTTTTGTTCTCACCTTGTTCAATTGGAACCAGTGAAGTACCACCAATACCAAGTGTGTGAGTGGCAAGAGAGGCCTGTGCCCTCTATTCTATAAAATAGAATAGAATAGAATAGAATGGCTTTGTATTGTCACAAAGAAAACAGTGTAATGCTGTTTAACACTGGAAGCGCGGATGCAACGAAATTTCTCGTCAGGAGAAAATCCCCCGCTTGGCCCGCCACACTGCTGGGAGACGATTAGCGTCCTATTGATACGCTAATTACATGACAAACTGTCCAGGGCAAAGTGAGGGAAGCCAGTTTCACAGAAACACTCAGAATACTATATTATATTTTAAAATCAAACGAAGAACACAGAGAAAATTTATTTATTTATTTATTTTAGATCATTTTAGAGATTTATTTATGCATTGCCGTCTCCAGGGCAAAGTGAGGGAAATATCTCAGAAACTCACAAAGACACACAAACACTCCAAATACTATATTATATTTCAAAATGAAATGAAACTCACAGAGAGAATGTATTTATTTATTCATTTTAGATCGTTTTTTTGTGCATTGGCATCTTCAGGGCAAAGCCACGAAAATAATCGTCAGCAAAACACAGCGCCAGTTTCACAGAAAGACACACACACACACACACACACACTTGATACTTTTATTTCAAAACTAAACAAGTAATTGTTTATTTCGGTCTCTGGGAAAGTTATTCTGTCTTATTTATAGAACCGGCCCTTCGTCTGCTTCTCTGTGTGTGAGTCTGCGCGCACGCTGCGATAATAGTTATTATAATATATTAGTTAGTTAAAATAATCCATTGTATTTTATTTCATTAGATAACAGGGAAATGAAACGAATTTTATTGGCCGACTGCAGTGTTTTTACGATGCTGGCCACTACAAAAGTCATGATTTGCATCACAAAAACGACCGGCCATTCGTATTGACAGCCACTAGGAAGTGTACTACACATGTGCAGAATTGATTTGGGATCACGTCATTGGAAGCATGCGAAATTTGAATGATTCTAGGCCAGACTAGGGTGTTTGGCGCGTTTTTTTGTGTAAAAAAGAAAAAAAGAAAAAAAAAGGTCGGGTGCTTTTTAGAGGGTCGGGCGGGGACCAATTCTTTTTTTTTACTTGGCCTTATGTTCATTGATGATCCTCTAGTGTGGGCTGTCTATAATCCAACTTTTACTCCTCCAATCTTCTCCAAGTGCAGTTAGGGCTGTGTCCAATTGTAAATTGTAAATATTAAACATGTCCAATATTTAGACTCAGTATCCTGTAGTGTGTGGCGGACACTGGTTATCTGGTTATATGTGATGTTGCCTGAAAGACCATCAGCCAATAGAGCCAAGCTTAACAGTTCTGGGCATGCTGGAGTTTGAAAAGTGTCACATTGGTTTTGCAGGCCTGTGTGAGAGAGTTGCAGGTTTGAGAAGCAGAAGGAGCCTGACCACAGTAGGTGTTTTTAATTAAAGCTTGTTTTGGTGATCATATGATTTTTATGAGGTGACATCATGCTGTGGGAGTTAAGCATCCTCTTAGGCAGCAGTGTGAGAAAAATTAAAAAAACAAAGATTCTGTACAAGTGCAAAAATGGCAATATAAATGTACAAAATTTACAAGAAAAGAGATGTGATAAGAGAATCAGTCCTGTAGCCAAGAAAAATAAAATAGCTGCTGAAGCTCAAGCAGCTCTTATCTGCAGTTACCTGCACCGCCATCTTGGAACCAGGGAACATGATTTTGATTGACATCATATTGTTCAGTTCCTGAAGCTGATGGTCTGGATTTGGTGCTAATTAAGGACTGGGAGCTTGTAGAGGAGGTAGAAGACCTACGACATCACAGCAGACTAAATGATAAAACTGCTTTGGCCTTCAGAGGTTTGCAGGATCTGATGAGGACACTCAATTCTACACAATGTCAGATACGACTGCATCTAATAAACAGTATTTCAATAATCAAAATACAGATGATTTACATACAGCTTGTACAAATTCAACATACACATGTACTTCCACACCACACCACTAAAACACAGGTAAAGTCATTGCTGGTGCTTTGTTGGCTTGTACTATGATTTTTACTGTTATGCCAGTACAGTGTCTTAAATTTAAAGTGAATTTATAGTAATAATCTTTTATCTTATAAAGTCTTGTTTTTTAGTTTTATCTGCTTGTTATCCTGATTATAAAAACTGGAAGTTGATCTGCCTGTTTACGGGAACCCAGAATACTTGAGTGCATAGAGACTCAAAACACACTGACTAGTCTATGAGACTTTGTTTAAGATCTGAATGTGGTTTGAGAGAAGTTTTGTTTACTGGGCTAATTTAAGTGACTACCGGTACTTTCTAGTGATTGGTAGCACAATGCTAGCTTTGTGAGCATTTAGTGCTAGCGCAGATGTTAGACACCAAACATGCTTTGAATGACTTACTACATTTGAAGTAAGTGGGGAAAAACAGTGTAAATATGATTTTACTGGGTGAATCCTTCTTTTAAGACTAAAAGACGGAAGTTCAAATGGTAAAAATGTCTCCTAGAGGGGGCTGTTTTAAGCTACACCACCGCGTATGATGTTCTGCCCATGCTAGCATATTGAGTAAGCCTTAGCTCCAGTGCAGGTGTAAACCGAGGCCTAAATGCAGACAGAGAGAAAGCCCAGGGCAGTGTAAACGTAGAACAGCACAGCACTCTCCACAACCCACTCTGATCCCAACACCCAGTGTGGCTGCCTGTCAGAACAGCTCTGGGAAATCGCCCATAGTCATCAGTTATTAGGCTCCTCTCTCCGAGTGATTGACACCAGTGGATGCAAATCAGGCGCATGAGAAAGAGCTGCAGCGCAGTATGGGTGATTGACAGCTGTGCGCTGATAGCACGCTAACTGGATGAGGGAGAGGTGAGATGAGGGGCTGATCATTCTCTCCAGCGCACAGCCTCATCCTTTACTGCAGACACAGAGAGGCATTAGCCTAGGCAGACAGCCCAGGAAAGGGCAGAGAGGAAGAGAGAGAGAGAGAGGGAGAGAGAGATAGGGCCTTATTTCCGGCGTGGTTTCAGATGAGTAGCATTTGTCATTGAGGGGGAAGATGGTGTAATTAGCTTGTCAGTCTACTTTAGGCTGAGCTTGCTCTCGCCGGTAAGAAAGATGGACGAACTGCCACGGGAGTTGACAGGCAGTCGATAATGTGGCAATTAATGTCATAAATAATTCCGCTACCAATTATATCAGAATGGACTTTGTGCTTTAAAAAGAGAATAGTGTTCTCTTATCATTTCCTCTATCAGCTAGCACTGCCATCACGTCTCACCTAATTATTTCCCTTTAAACACTGCAGCACAATATGGCCTTTCTTTTCACACACATTTTTAGGGCACAGGCTAGAAAACCACAAGCTATTGAGACGTGCACACTTCAAAATAAAAGGGTTCTTTGTAGCAATGTCTCAGATGAACCTTCCCTTTTACTATACAGTAATCAGAGACTATATTCACACTTCATATTGGCACTTTACTGTCAAGCAGGTTGAATAAATATGACCATTTCTGGTACTATTTTGTGAAAACCACATGTACATTTTCTCTCATTTTTGGTTTTTCACATTATTTGAACACAGCAGACGGCCTTTACATTGTGTGAACATTTCACAATGAAGGGACCAATAGAAATGCTCCAAAATGGATTCAAATTGGTTGTGTGCTAAATGGCTACTCTGAAAACAATGCACAATAGCTTCAGAGCAAAAAAAACCTACTAAAACAACCAATACACACAGCGTTTGGCACATGTATGTCTTATGGTTGTGGTTAGGGTTAGGGTTAAGTTAGGGTTAGGGTTAGATAGCCCTTTGGCTAGTTGTTCTCTTGTTCAAGCAGCGATGCCTTTAGAAGAGTTATAGTTATTTCACACAAAACCATTAAGATCTCTTTACATTAACTTCCATTAAAAGTTGAAAATATTTTTATGTCTTAACATTTTGGAGATGTTAATGGTTTTCAAAGGACAATGATGACATCTTACCTAAATGTTGCTTAAAACACTAAAGGGCAATTTAACGTGATGCCTGGAGCATTTTACACAACCATTCTATAAAGTACTATACACAACATCTTGTCCATCAACTGTTTCATAATTCAGAGAACAATTTAAGCACAACAAAACAGGTAATTTGGTCATTTCAAAAGCAATAAAATACATATTCAACCATTCAGAAGCCTTTATCTGTGAGAGTGTACTGTATTTGTAGTTCTTAAGGCCTTTCTCTAATGAAGAGACAGCATTAGGAGGAATGTAGTTATGAAATGTCATGGTCAGGCCCTAGATAAGACTTCAGACTAATATAATTTGAGAATATAGACAGTATTGAATAAATCAATTTCACTTGATATTTTAAAGGTTGCTAAAGCCTTACTAACAGGCAGAGTATTGATTCGCAGCCCATCTTTCTCTGTGGGAAAATATTGTTTCTCATATACTTCACCTCTAAACTCAAGGCAATTCTCTCCCAGAATACAAGATTTGATACAAAATTTTAACATCCCGCAGGCTCAGAGACTAACACAAGACCTTTGCCTTCTGCTACAGAAAGCATGCTCTTCAGGCAGTGGTCCATTTGGCTAAAGCCGTCCTTACATTTCTGTATATTATATCAGTCTGGGACTGACAAAGCCTGCATGAGTCTGACCGTCTTCTCACTATTCTCCCACAATAAACAGCCTGCCGTTTGCTTTGTTGAATATATAAGCTAGCAATATATCTTCAGTAAAAAGCTAGGATCATGTTCCTTTGTACTATTAACACTCCTGTGAACAGATAACAAATGGCTATGAATGCATATTTCTCTCTATATCAATGCCTACGAGGTTATTAATTGTCTGTCTGAGCCAAATCGGATGGCCAGATGTCGTAAACGGCTCCTTGTCCGATGTCGTTAAACTGCTCTTTTGAAATGGATGACCAAATAAAATGAGCTCAGCTCATGCAAAGCATCAGTAATGTTGTGTAAAACACTGTTAAATGCATCAGATGTATTTTCAGGTCGGGTAAAGATGGCGGCAGCTTTAATATATAGTCCAGTCTGTGATGGCTCAAGGTCACATCAGCTTCCTCTACATAATGCATGAATCCCCCCTTCCTCACTCAGCCTCCAATCATCCAGGCCAACCTTGGGATGAAAATTTTACTAAGTAAATCAGTGAACATGCTGGCATTTCTATTAACCTCCAATGTGCGACTGACAGAGAGATGAATTATGCTAAATAATAACACATAGCCGTAAATCAGCTTTACAGCTTGAAGGTGAAGTGAAACTCAACTGGCTAGCACATGGTAAGCCATTATTTGTAATACAGTAAAGGTGCTGTTTTGGTATTTCCAAGCTACGCTGGCATTATTTCAGCTAGCTTGACACAGATGTGCCCTTTTAGTAATGTATACTAGTGTTTGACTGAACACATCTGGAGAATACAGTCAGGTTCTAGTGTTCAGAAATGCTGAATTTGCCTTTACACTCTTAAAAAAAGGGGGCTTCAGTTGGTCTATAGTCAAGGCAGTGATTTTATATTTAATACAATGTCAACTCAAAGAATCATTTCAGAGTTTAAAAGAGGACTAGAATGCAGTTCAGTTTAAACTAGAAAAGTGCATTTCCTGAAGGACATGCAGGATGCTGTGCAACTAACATGGTTCACATGCTAAGCTATCCCAGATGTTTTTTTAAGGTGATGCTGTGGTATCTGTGGTGGTTGCTATGGTGTTGCTATGGTATCTGTGATGGTTGATAAGGTGTTGTTATGGTATCTCTAGTGGTTGCTATGGTGTTGCTAAGATGTTGCTAAGGTGATACTATGATATTAGTGATGGTTGATAAGGTGTTGCTATGATATCTGAGGTGTTTGCTAAGGTGTTGCTATGGTATCTGTGGTGGTTGCTATGGTGTTGCTATGGTATCTGTGGTGGTTGATAAGGTGTTGCTATGGTATCTTTGGTGGTTGCTATGGTGTTGCTAAGATGTTGCTAAGGTGATGCTTTGATATTAGTGATGGTTGCTAAGGTGTTGCAAATATATCTGAGGTGGTTGCTAAGGTGTTGCTATGGTATCTGTGGTGGTTGCATTGGTGTTGCTAAATGGTTTCTAGTTGGTTGCTAAGGTGTTGCTATGGTATCTGTGGTGGTTGCTAAGGTGTTGCTATGGTATCCACGTTGGTGGCTAACATGTTGCTTGTTTAAATTGTTTTATGAGGTCCACATAGGAGGTATGTGTCTTTGGTCACAAAAAGTGGATTTACACACTCATTTAAAATCTAAAAAAACAAAACAAAACAAAACAAAATTGAATTTGCCTTTTATGGTGGGCTCATGAATAATTCTGAATGAGTTCTGCTCTGATTGGCTGGTTTACAGCTCTGTGTTACATAAAATGCCTAAATTCTTAATCATTTTTTTCATCCAGCACATACAGGGTTTTTTTTTTCTTTTTTTTTTTTTTTGTACTTTTCGATGCTGATAGTCTTAGAAAAAAGGTGGAAAATTAAACCACTTCCTGAAACGAGGAAAGCTGAGGAAAAACAGAGAAATACAAAAAAGAAGATGTGTAAGGTATGGAAGTGTGTGAGAAAGGAGGTGAGTAAAAAAAAAACTAATTAATTAAAAGTGTGGTGTTGAGAGGATTTCAACGATCTCACATGGGAACTTCAAATGCAATGGCAGATGCACAGTCGAGGGAGAGAGTCAGAAATATGATATCATAGTCTCAAGATTTTTGAATGGTCTTTTTAAAAAGAAACAAAAATGCAGATAGAATGTTTTGTCCTGACAGCAATTGTATGTTAATATCAATATGAAAATCAATATATTAATATAAAATTTCCTGAATATCAATATAGTGTGAAATATAATTTATCTTTTTGTCTTGCATGCGTTTGAATGTGTAAATGGATGCTTTATAGCCTGAAAACATAAATATTACTAAATAACAAATAAAAATGGGAAATCATTAGTGTATTTAATGAAGTGCTGATTTGACCTACGTTTTCATACATTTCTCCAGGCTTTTCTGTGTGTTGTACTTTACACTAGCCTAGAGCTTTGATTTGATATACTTGACTTGACAATCAAACCTTCAATAAGACAGTGGTGGAAATATTGGCATTTACACACATTTTCACAGCAGGTCTGGAAGGAATAATAATGCATGAGCAGTGAGCATACAGAAAGTGGCCTACAGAGCCTGAACTTTAAACAGGATTACTGTAGATGGTCTCTGCTTACATGATGCTCATCTGCCTCTCTCACTTTATCTTTTATTCTGTCTCTGTTTCTCTCTCTCAGGCTTGTGTTCTCTCTTATCCGGTTTCTCTTTTTCTCTTATTTTGCTTTTCACTCACTCCATCTCACATTCTCTATTACTCTGTCCCTGTTTCTCTCATTTTCTCTTATTCTGTCTCTGTTGTGCTCTGCCTTTTTGCACTGTCTTTATCACTTTCTCTTACTCTGCCTCTCTCGCTCATTCCTTATCTGTGTCTGAGGTACACTTCAGTCTGGAGGAAAATTAGGCCTTATTTCTGGAATACTGGCTCTATTGGAATTTCCACAAGTTTATAGAAAATAAAGTTTTATATATATATATATATATATATATATATATATATATATATATATATATATATATATATATATATATA
>BRDA01007518.1:11023-28159 GCA_036984385.1 Crenuchus spilurus | reverse complement strand
GCATTCCACTATGTAATAAATAAAGATTTTCAACTGGAATATTTTATTAATTGAGTTCTAAGATGTTATTTTAGTGTTTATTTTTTTGAGCAGTGTACTATTTCTCCACAGTATATTCACAAATAAAACATTTAAATAAGGTTTTTCAATAAAAAAGATTAAGCTCACAGATTAAAGAAGTTACTAGACATACTCATCTATGAAACCATCCACAAATGTTGATAAAATAATGCCTCCTTTACAGAGAAATTAAACTATTTCATCACAAGAACAAACTTCAACCTGAGCTCAGTCTTAGAAATGCCCTTTTTTATTTTTACTGTGGAACAACAGAGACAGTAATGCTTACAAAGTAGGCCAGGTGTTTACATTTAGGACATGGATTTTTTTTTAAGGATGACTCATCTGTACAATACCATAGATGCTAATATCTGGTTTGGCAGTGATTTGTGATAGTTATTGCAATTATGTGAAAGCACATGGTTGAGACAAAAGGCTAAGGATGGCAAAACAGTCCTCTTCAGAAACAATACTGTGAATGATATTTGTTTCATGTCTGACATGGTCAAAGGCAGCGAGGGTGAGCAAACATTGTACACAGAGGTTGAGGTGTTGGATGGCATTTTAAACAATGTGAGTTGGTAAGAACATAATTTACAAACTCCTATAAACAATATATTCTATTTTTAAAAAAATACTACACCCAACGTCAGTCTTGATTAGCAACACAAGGCTAGTTCACGTTACAGTGTTCTTTCTGATTTACATTCAGTGTTCTCCCTTCCTGGGCCACATGCTCACAACAGAACCCGGTACACTGATGATGTGTTCTATAGGTTCCTTGGCTATAACATGGGATACTTCTGAATGAACCGGTCAAAGGCATCGTAAATGGCTTGCCTGCAAAACAAAAGTCATACAACACGGTCACATATTCTATTAGCAGTCTTCAGTTTTGAGCTAATAAAAAATTTAGGTCTATGCAATCCAGAAAAAATCACACCAAAACTGAGGCAACACTCAGCCATTCCAGTATATTAGCTATTTTGGCAGTGATTTGCATACAATACCAATTAGTGACAGAAGATAATGGTAGCATTGCAATGTTATACAGTGGTACTTGAACCCTTTAGAATTTTTTGTATTTCTGCATAAATATGACCTAAACCATCATCAGATACGCAACTTTTGTTAGAAGCTACTTTTGTTATTTCAGAATGATGCAGGTAATTTTGCTTTTTCAAGAAATAAAATGGGTACATTCACTAGATAAAATCTCTTAAAAATATATGTTTTATTAGGTTTAAAATTATTTCACTTTCCAACATAACACATTTTTGGCATAGCTGACCTGAAGATGGCCTGTTTGAACAGGTAGGCGCTGACGTGTCCACCCCCAAGGTATCGAACCTCACAGCTGGGCCAGATCTCCTGTAGGCTACGTACTCCAGTGCGAGGAACATACGCATCCTCTTTAGCCTGCACAATGATGATGAGACTGGAATCCACCGGCTCTGCAATAGAAGAGTAAAGCTGCAATCTTGGGATGTGTTTTCTGTCTAGTTTCGATATTCATGTTTGTCTAAGACATTAATGTAGCCCTATTTCCCTCCCTACATACTCTGCTGGGCAAACGTGTCTGCACATCAAACCTACTTTTGTACTTTTTTTTTTTTTTTTTTTTTTTTTTTTATAATCTATTCATATACAAGCCCAATTCAAAAAATGTTGGGATGCCATGTGAAAAGTAAATAAATGGAAAACAGAATTCAGTGATTTGCAAATTTCATATTACCCATAATTTACTCACAATAGAACATAGAACACATATCAGATGTTGAAAGTGATGCATTTTACTATTTCACTAAAAACATTTTAAGTCATTTAGAATTTGATAGCAGCAAAGCATCTCAAAAAAAGTTGGGACAGGGCCATGTCTACCACTGTGTAGCATCCCCTCTTCTTTTAACAACAGCCTTTAAATGTCTGGGAAGTGAGGAGATCAACAGCTGGAGTTTTGGGAGAGGAATGTTGCCCTGTCTCCAACAGTCCTGGGTCTTTTTTGCCAGATTTTTCATCTCCTGATGCACCAAATGTTTCCTATTGGTGAAAGATCTGGACCACAGGCACACGAGTTCAGTCCCTGACTCTTCTTCTGTGAAGCCATTTTTCCAGTTTCTCTGACTCTTTTGATGATATTATGTACTGTAAGTGGTGGGTTTGCAATTATGTTGTTACATAATTTTTAAAAACAGAGTTTTTTGGTGAACCGTCTTTGCTTGTGAGAGACTCTGACTCTCTAAAATGTTCTTTTAATACCCAGTTATGTGACTTGATAATAAAACAACTGGAGGAGCAGTTTGCAACCATCATTACTACTTTCCAGGCTTTTGTTGCCCCTGTTCCAACTGTTTCTGAGATGTTTTCAATTCAGGAAATCACATTGTAGGATTTAAAAAAATAATAATTTATTTGTTAATTATTGTTTCAAGCTGACCATCTTGTTGTTTTTTCCTGAGGTAGTTCTGGCAGAGCTTGGACTGATGTTCTGGGTCATTATCTTGCTGTAGGATGAACCCCTGACACACTCTAAAACTGTTCTCAAACTTTTGACTGGCACTGTACATATAAATGCTTTTAACGATACTTTTGAAAACTGTCAACTCATTCACATTTACTCTGATTTTTTTTAAAAACAAAAGAAGGAGCTGAATAAAGACAGCAGGCCTTACCTGAGAAGTTGGCGATGTGTGTGCATTCATCCATAACACCCTTCATGAAGCAGAGAGACTCCCTCTGGAGAGACTGTCTCTGACCTGCCCCGTGTCTAATGTTTTTGGCATGCAGCATGTCCATGTGTGGCCGACTGCTGCTCACAGCTGACAGTATGCGGTCCAGACCATCTCCTTCTCTCTGCTCCAGCAGCAGGCTCGAGTCTGGCCCTCCTCCACTAGCTCTGGCCCCGCCTACTCCAGTCTGCCGGCACAGTTCCATCCGCTCATCTTCCTCACCACTCAGACTCAGGAGGTCCGATGTTAGGGACAGGTTCGATAATTCATCAAAGCTGCCTGGAGCGTCCCGCACAAAGTCCTGACCCATCCGAAATGAATCTGTCTGAATAACAATCAGAGTGTGAGGAATGAGTTGTGATCATGGATGATGAATGTGAAGTTACAGTGGTCACAAAGCACTTTTAAATGCTTTAAAATCTGATAATAAACACCCCGATCATAATAATATCTGCCAAACATTCATACATGCAAGACCGTGGCAATATGACAGGTATCATGATATAGGAGTAATGATTCAGTATACTGTGATATACAGTTTTATCAGAACATTATGACCACTCCTGGTTTGGAATGCTCAGGGATGTCACAGATACCACATGACCGAGTTTGCTGCACGTATAAATAAACCAGCACAGTTTGTAGCAGAGTGCAAAACAATCATCATCACAGGCAAAGGACATGATGTGACTTATGTTAAAAAGGGCATGATAAAAGGGTTACTGGCTGAAGGGTGGTAGCATTTCAGAAACCCCTAACTTCATGGGATGTTCTAGAGCCGCTGTAGTGAAGGTGTACTGAGAATGGACTTGTACATTGAGTGCCTCTTAATAATGTAACAGTGGTGCTTGTGTATTGTAATATAATCAATCAATCAATGTAATACATTTGAGCAGGGTTGCCAGGTTTGCAAAAATACTGTTGCCGGTAAAACTTCAGAGTTGGCAGTTTGCAGGGTTTTTACACTAAATAAAATAAGAAACTGAATGAGAAAGTAAGATTTGAAGACAATTTTCATTTTAAAGCTCATTGAAATGTATGTGTCACTTAAGATTTTGGGCTAGCTTCTGATTGTGTTGTGTGACTTTGATACAAAATCAGGAGATTTGGAGGATCTGGCAACCCTGTATTAGTGAGACTGATGTTAGTAAAACAGACGTGTTAGAAGCTAATGTGTGATGGTGTTTAGCTCAGGAGGACAGTAAACAGGTGCTGAACTGTACATGATCAGGTGAAGGTGAATAAATGCCAGCTGGCTACTTTTACTGTTTTTACAGCTACGTGAGTAAACGAGAGCAGCCAACGCTGCCTCACCCACTACACACGTGTACAAGCAAGATTCTTTAGAACGTCAGTGTGAATGAGCAGAGCTAAACTGCTGTAGGCTGAATAGGTGTGTTTATGCAAATATGCTGGTTTACATGACCATCATGAATTCTAAATGGGCTGCTATTGCAGTTTAGTTTCCCTAGATGGACTGTATGGAACATTCATATAGTTCATCCACCCATCCATTATCTTGATCCTAGTCAGAGCCATGGACAGTCCTCACACTCCTTCACCAGACACAGGGCAGGGTATACCACTACCTTAGTCAATCCATTGCTGGGCACATAGTACATCAAGTACAGGACAATTTGATTTTCCCCACTGTGGGTGCTTTAACCTATGTCTGAGAAACTGGGCCTACATATTTCACGGGAAGTGTCTTTACCCATTATTCCAGTATGTGGATCATCTGCTTACTTTACGATACTCCAGCATGTGAATAATCTGCTTACTTAATAATACTGTAGTATGTAGATAATCCCCTTACCCCGCAATACTCCAGCATGTGAATAATCTCCTCTTCATAGACTGTGTGCGCGGCATATTGCTTCTCCAGCTCTCTCCAGTTTACAGCTTTACTCAAAACTCCCTGTGAAGGGAAAGGATGATATTCATGTACCATAACAGACAGAGAGAAGTCCTGTTGTCTTAGTCATTTCATTGCTAAGGCCTGAAACAATCATAACAATGACTTCTAGATTATCTACAATGTTTAAATAATGTTACAGCACAACAGTGATAACCAGTTATTTTAGCAAATGAATGGCACCTACTGGTATGTGTTTGTAATGGTCTTATTATAAACATGGTCAGAGTTCATGAATCTCATATCTCTAATTGCAGCCTCCTTGATTCCTGCATCCTACATCCTCCAGAGTGTGACGAGGAAACAGATCACACCGCCATCTTTAAACATCAATTCATAGTCGACAACAAGTGTTGCTTGATAAAATAAACTGTGGTGGATAGATCTCACAGAGCTATAGGCTAGAGTGTCTGTCTGCATTCACAACTGGCCACTCTGAGTTAAACTGACGAAGTTTCTATAACTTATAGCACTTTAACTGATTTAAAATCACATGTCCTGGAGCCTCCAAACACTTCTGTTTGACTATTAACACACTGGAATCAACACATCAGCCTTTTCTTCCCATTAATTCATGCGTTTCTGCTGATCTCTGGGGAACAGTGATATATAATTGGAAATTTTCTTGTGGATATGATCAGAGAGTCTCTCTATATCCGTCCATCTTTATACAAGGTAGACTAAACACAGCCGCGCACCATCAGCATGGCAACAGTCCAGAAGGTAGAACATTAAGTTTTTATTCAATCAGAGTGTGTGAACATCTGCGTCGTTTCAAAATTTTTTTAATATACACTACCAATCCAAAGTTTTAGAACAGTTATGTTATGCGCCTACTGTGTCAGGGGATCATCTACAGCAAGATAATGAGCCAAAACATCAGTCCAAGCTCTGCCAGAACTACCTCAGGAAACAACAACAAGATGGTCAGCTTGAAAACATGGAGTGGAGCACAGTCTCCAGACTTAAACCCCATCCAGCTGATTTGGGATGAAGTGAAAAGCAAAGCAAACCTACAAGAGCCAACATTTATGTGACGTTCTGCAGCAGATTAGTGAAGAACTGTCTGAAGAATGTTTGATGTCTGTTGTAGAAAGAATGTCACGAGTGTGTTCAGCTGTTATATCTGACAAAGGTGCTGCTTTGTGTCCAAAGTTTAGACACATTTTGGTCTATAAACTGATTCACTGAGTTCTTATATAACTCCTGAGCTTTAATTTCAGAGTTAATGAGACATTAAACTCAATCATTTACATAAAAAACTGGACAAATTGGGGTGTTCTAAAACCTTTGACCAGTAGTGCATGTGACACAGGCTGTTACACTCTAGCAGACACAAACTGTGCTGTAGTGCGACATGTCTCACTATAAATTTGCTTTAAGGACACATCTATTCTATATATATGCAATCAGAACAACTGAGGAGAGAGGAAGCTTTCAGAGTGAGGAAACTCAGGTGTGTCCTATGCAGAAGATTTTTTAACTGTATTACGTGATGTGCAGTATGCCTACAGTATTAACTCTTCACCTCCAGCTACATGTGGTTCCGTTTTAAAACAAGGTACGAGCAACACCACGTCACAAATATACAGTGCTACATAAAAAAAGGATACAGCAAAAAAAGTTCATTGTTATTCGTAATTTAATTGAAAAGGGATAAAAAAAAGGGTAAAAAAAGGTCTTATTTTATATTCATTACACAGTCAAGCCTTTCTGTGTCTCAAAAATCAGGATTTGAGATTATTAGAATATTTCTGAGTAAATTACTGTACAAACAGTAAAAGAAAAAAGCTTGAAATATGTCACTTATATTAAAACCTTTTTTGTTTACCTTTTTGAATTAAAATATGAACACAAATGAACTTTTTCACGATGTTCTAACGTTTGAAGATGCACTACTAAGTGCTTTAGATTTTGACAAATTTTGCTCTAAATGGCTCATTCAAGTGTTCATTAACAAAAGCACAGTGACAGATGATATAGATGTGCATCACATCATCAAGAAACATGAAAGTGACGATGGTGTGAATTCATAAATGTGTTTTAAGCCAATTCCTCACATCTTTTCAATGTTTCTTCAGTGGGAGGAGCCAAGACGCAAGAAAAAGAGGCTAAGAAATGAGGATGAACAATGAAAGGTATGAGATCCATCCAGAGTGCGCGTTACAAAAAACAAAAACAGCTGAATAAAATCAAAGCGACTGAAATGACTCAAATTCACAACAAATATCAAAAGTATAAAATGTAACAGGAAGCAGCAGGATCTTACTGTGGTAAACACATTTGAAGCAGTAGTCCAGGAAAGACAAGGTATTAGAGGAATAGGCTTGGGCCAATTGGTCACAGCTAAAGATGCCATCTAAGTGGGGAAAATATATATGTATACTCTTAGTCAACACAACAGGGTTTACACTGAGGAACAAGTTAACACATCAATGTTTATTTTCCAGTGAATCATCCTGAATAGGCTTTTCACAGTCCTTACATTTTTGTCTTTTTATTTTCATCAAATAAGTAACGATAATGAACTACTGTCTTTATTGCTTCACACAGCTATCAAAGTACAACCATAAATCAGCTGAAAGGATTGATCAGCTTTCAAGCTTTACAAACCTTTAAGCTAATATTAGGTTGTAATGTCATTAAATTACATGCAGAAATCAGCCATAACATTAAAACCACCTCCTTGTATCTACACTCATTCTCCATTTTTTAGCTCCACTGATCATACAGGTACACGTTGTAGCTCTACATATACAGACTGTAGTCTATCTGTTTTTCTGTATACTTTATTAGCCTCCTTTCACCTGTTCTTCAATAATCAGCACCTCCAAAAAGCAGGTTTTTAAGCATGTCAGTGTCTCAGCCTGACTGAGAATCATCTAGCAACCAAAAATATCCAGCCAGCAGCAGCATGAGATCACCAATGCAAGACTAGAAGATGACAAACACAAACTGTGCAGCAACAGATGAGCTACTGTCCCTGAATTTACAAGGCATGTGTATCTAATACAGTGCACAGTGAGTGGATTATGATTAAAAATATGAGCAGCTGCTGTGTGTGATCCAGTACAACTAGGGCTGCAGCTATCGATTATTTTAGTAATCAAGTACTCTACTGAAAAATCGATTCGATTAATCGGATAAACGTATTTGCTTTGTTAAAGTGCAATAAAAAATACACAAGAGAAAACAAGACATTTCACTTAATAATGAATGACCAATTGGTTTCCTTTACATTTTTAAATTCACAACAAATTGCTAACACAAATAGAAATAAATAAAACACAAAATAGAATTAATTACCAGTAAAAAACAAATTAAATAACTTTCAACTTAAGATTTCTTGTAAGTATCAAAAATATAGGGCATTAATCGATAAGAAAGGCATAAACATTGGCTTTATGTTGTGCATCTTAGCTTCAGAACATCTGAACAGGTCCATGCACAAACAGTTTCACACATTTCTGCTGCGAGTGCTTTAAACCAATAGGTCCAGGAGAATCGAGGAAAAGGCCTCCGCGTGTGTGTTTGTGTTCCTTTTAAATGAGCATTTGACTGCAATGCAGGAACGTGAGCATGTCAACATGCTCAGGACTTAGGCTTGCCCTCTTTTTTTGAAGGAATGTTACCTGCAGCTGAAAACAGGTGCTCTGGTGGCGTGGATATAGCTGGAATACACAGCAGAGACCTTGCCAGTTCTGCCAGTGTTGGATAGCGCGCTGCGTTATTTTCCTATTGTCGTTTTCTTCTTGCACGTTGTCGCTCTTTTCCCTCGTCGCTTCCATATTCCCACTTCTCAACTAAAAATCTCAGCGCCGCCTCCTCCTTCCTGTGCATGGGTGACGTAAGCGTGGTGTGCCACATTAAAAGTCGTCATTGCGAAATACTGTGTGCGGAGTTTTAAAATTAAATAAACGATTACTCGAGGCACAGAAAATTACTCCATCATTTTTTGTAATCGAGAAACTCGAATTACTCGAGTAATCATTTCACCCCCAAGTACAACACACACTAACACATCACCATCACATCAATGTCACTGCCGTGCTGAGAATGATCCACCTCCAAAATAACATCTGCTGTCTAGGGGTCCTGACTACTGTAGAACAGGTGAAAGGAGGATAATAAAGTATACAGAGAAACAGATAGTCTACAGTCTATAATTTGTGCAATGTGTCTCCATATGGTCAGTGGAGCTGATAAAATGGCAAAGAGAGTAGATACATGGAAGGGGTTTTAATGAAGACTCTGTTGCATACATGTAAACATTTACAGCTACACTGAGTGAAGAGACAAGCCAAATGTTTCTCGTGAGAATGTGGGGAACAATACAAGCTAATGTAACATGAAACATAGGCCGGTCACATACATTCCATCTTTAAAAAAAGGTAAAAACGATGCTCTATGGTACCAAGGGTTTGTGACCGTTTGATGCTCTATAGAATATTTTTAAAGAGCAGAGAATAACCACTAACATCTGGCTTTCCATCACAGAAAAGAAACATTTAACCACGTCAACTATTTTTGCACTTTCAGTTGTCAGGTTACTTTATGTGCCTAAAAAGGCTTTGAAGAACTGCTTTTTTTATAAGTGTAAAATGGACCTACATGGCCTCCCATAGAGATACCAGTCATGCCCAATGGCCAGAAGCCCTCACGCTCCAACCAGTGAAGCAAAGCAGCTGACTCCAGAATTAGAGCTCCGCCCATCACAAACAGGTCCGAAACATTCTTCAGACTGGAACGCCTTCACAGCACAAAAGCAACAAGTCAGTACAGCACTACATCATACAAAGCTATATTAACTAACACTTGATATGTCAAAGATAACTTACAACAGTCAAGCCTGACACCTAAGATTCAAAGAACCAAACCATTTATACCACACCACATTCAAACCATCTGACTCCGCAGTCTCACACTGTCAGGTCAGAATTGTTCTTAAACATTCTTCCTGTAACCTGCGTCAAACATTTGTGTGACGTCTGCCACAGTAGCTCTTCTGTTGGTTTAGTCCAAGTCTTCGTTACCCCCACAAATCAATCCTTGGGTGCCACCTTGCAGCTGGTTGGTAGTTTGTTCCTCCTTGGATCACTGTCAGTATTTTTAAATAACTTTATTTCTAGTATTTGCAAATTTCCCTCTCCCAATGTAGTGGTAGCCAATTAACCCATCACATCCCCTTCCCATCACTTTGCAGTGTCTCTGACTGTAGGAGGGTGAAGACAAGACACAAGCATCCTCTGATGTGTGTGATACAGCCACCGCCTCTTTCCTAACTACCGCTGATACACCGTCACTGGGGAGCCAATGTGCTCAGAGGAAAGCGCAGGATTCCCAGCTCCAATGGACAAACCAGTAGACACCTGAGACAGCGAACATTGTAGTGTGAAAGTGATGGGGAAAGAGTGCCATCTACCCACCCAGAGAGCATGGCAAACATTTGCTCTCTCGGGCCATGGCTGTGACCGGGATTCAAACTCGCGATCCTCTGGTCATAGTGTCAGCGTCTTAGCCTGCTGAGCTACTCGGGGCAACAAGGCAAAATGTTTTAATGCTGGTTACAGAAAGAATGTGCAAGAACATGTAGTGCCTGGTTTCTTTGGAATATGAGGTTGTATAGCCATACACTCGTCAGATGGTTTTTTGGTTCTTCAGTGTAAAAAAAAAAATCTGGTAAATTTAGATCATTTCTATTGGTTCAGTCATCCTGACACGTTCCTAAAAAGTTCAGCAAGCATTTTAAAACAATGGAAAAAAAAGTGTAGGTAGCAACTGCAGTTATAAATCCCTATAGCAAGCTGTGTGTTGTGTGCATCCAAACCAAACTGCATCAGATGAGCTTCTGTGGGCATTTTGATGAATTGAGGTATTCACTGACTAGGTTAATTTCTAAACTTTTAAGAATATTATAAGATGTGCTATAGCAATATTACTAGTATTTGATCCACATCATGCATCCCTATATAAAGCATTTCTCTGAAGATTTGTGAACACTGTTAGATAAATATAGAAATACTGGAGGTTTTAGATGTGAAATTGAACCTGTGTAGCACTCACACTTGGTCTTTAGGTTTTCGGTATCCATGTGACATTCAGTGTTAAGGATAACAAGGTTCAGTCTTTCATTAAAAATATTTTTTGGTAGATACTCTCTATTTAAGAGTAAAATTCCATTTAATCCCATAAAACACAGCTTAGAGATCTACTGGCAAAATGGACAGACACACACAGTGAAAGCCTTTTGAAGGATATAATAAGGATTTTCCAGCAGCAGGGAAGCCATTCCTGTCTCTTTGATCATGGGTCTGGCCATGAGGGTTCTCCTCCTCCAGAAAAACTGAAAAATACAAAAGGTTAGAAATGCCTGAATGAGAGTACATGAAAACAGATGGGAAACAGAATGGGGACATTTTCTGTATTATCTGAATAAAAGAAAAATATTTTATCACATGCAGTTAGCATAAGAGACAGTCTGTAGCTGATCTTTCAGTTTTAGGCAAAATATATTTAATACAATGTCAGCTGACCTACAGGATAACACACTTTATGTAACGTTATACAACTTTACATTGTACAAATGGAATCCTTTTTCCAATTATCTGCATATACAGATTTACTTAGATGCTGCAATTCTGCTTAAAGGAATGGTTCACCCAGCAGTCACACTTACATATTCTTCTACTTACCTCAAAAGCCGTCAATCAGGTAAGACATGTTTGGAGTCCAACATTTGTTTAGAATAGAACAACTTAAAATTTTGTCTAAATACAGCAACAAAAACATTCCTCAGCCCACTCGAAATGAAGACTAATTGCTGTGGTTTAGGACATAGTATGACTTACTGTGAACTATAAAAATGAATAAAACCTCAATGCTACAAGCCACTTCAGACAGCAGCAGGGCTGGTAGAAGACTGATTCATCTGTATTTTCAGTGATCATCACCACTAAAACTGATTCTAGATCAGTACTTCCTGTTCTTAGGTGCCTGTCCAAGATGTTGGATGCAACTTTCAGCTACATAAATGTTATTTTTATAGTTCATAGTAAACCATACTGTGCTTTAAAATAACCCAGTCTGACGAGTCTGAGAGACCTTGAACTGTCTGTAGTCATCTTTCATAAACAAATAAGCCAGCTAAGGAGAGTCCACATACGCATTGTTTTCAGAGGTCAAATATAAAATAATTCTTATTATTATTATTAACGTTACACTTATATAGCGCCTTTCTCAAATCCGTGGATGCTTTACAATCAACACACTCCATTTACACACACTCAACCACACACACCAGCGAGAAGCGGCAGCCAATTGCGCACAGCGTACTCTCAACCAGAAGCGACCGTCCACCTGGAGGACGCACTGCATCAAGCACTAGGGGGATCACCCAGGACAGAGTGCCAACCATATCTGGGCATACATACATACACACATACACACATTCATTCATACACACTAGGGTAATTTTAGAGTATCTAATTCACCTGATCTCCATGTTTTTGGACTGTGGGAGGAAACCCATGCAGACACATAGAAACTCCACCAATATGGGGACTTGAACCCAATACCTCAGCGCTGAGAGGCAAACGTGCTAACCACCAAACATATGTGTCTTTATCTCTTGTCCCCAAAAATTTCCAGTGCCACTGGCTGATTTTTTTGGTTATGAGGAGAACATGACCACAGGCAGGAGAGGTGCAGCACAATTCACAAAATAACTGTATGAAAATGACAGCACTTTTGAAATTGGGTTTGCTAAAGCTGTCACGCTGAAACCTGAAACAGTCACTGGAGAGTATTAAGTATTCAGTATAATTTAGTGTCAATTAACCAAGAATCTTGAAATAGAATGCAGAAGAGAGGACTAAACAGCTGTTGGTGCTGGCCTTTAATTTATGATCTGGATGTAGTTTGAGCAGGTTAAGAGAAGTTTTGTGATGTATTTTGACAGAATTGTCTGGGCTATTTAGGTGCTTTTTAGTTCAAATCTACAGAAGCACAGTTTGGAGACCAAATTTGAACAACATATGGCTTACTTCAGTTGGTGTGCCTTACTACAGGCCTACACTGCAAGATTTTAACCTAGAAACAAAACTTAACATTCCCCAGAAACCTTAAAGGGTCTACTATTCAAATATATATAGTTCATTCAAAATATATTTTTAGATTCTTGCGAGATAACCATAAATGACCAGAGACACATTTTTCACCACGAGTCAGAGCGTGAGCATTTTTTTTCTGCCATTCATATGATAACATGGTAATTCGGCACATGCCAGTGGAAGATTAGCAGCAGAGTAAGGTGCAAAAGAACCTATTTGGTCTCTATAAACAAAAAAAACACTCGCCTGAACAAAGACCTCTCACCTGAGTGTTCACACCTATCTCATAAATATTCAATCTAGGACCCACTGAATGAGTGAAACACATGTCAGCTCACATTTGGCTTGTAATTGACTATAATGAGCAGTGTGTAAACAACACCTCTGTTTATTTAGTTCTGAGCTCAAAAGTCTTGGCTAGAAATGTTTAGAGTGTTTGTTCACAATATATCAGCACATCTGAAAACAGGTTTTTGTAAAGTCTAAGTTTAGAGGAGATTTAATCAAAATATAGATTTATGACACTCTTACTGTTCTGACACTGTTGTTGCTGAATTTGTGCTGAACAAAACCCTGTGTAACACTTTGATAAAAATAATTAGATGGCTGTAATTTGTGGGGAAAAAAAAGTCAAGGCATGTCAGACAACATCAGAGTGTGAAACACCCTCAGACTCCAGACGGTCTAGGTCTATGTCACTATTATGTAAACACATACTATGATGGGTTTCAGATGCTCAAATGTTTGAATAACCATAAATACTCAAAGATCTGAAATTAGCATACTTACATGGTCTCCTGTTCCAGCCAGGTGGATACAGACTGGTCTGTGCTTCCTCCATTTTTTGGGTACTATAAATTGAAAACTATAAAGAAATTTAGTTAAGACATTTTTGATTAGCACAGAGCTAAGCTTAGAAACAAAACTCTATTTTAAGATGACATATGATTAGTATGCCTAGGCAACAACTTGGATTCAATTTTGGGGCAGACACAATGCTATGTTATAATCTTAATTTTTTTACTTTTTTGTTTTACATAAGAATTTGTAGTGAATATACTCACATTTATTTAATTATTATACACTTTTGTACTTATACTGCAATTTATTACAAGTTATATATAAACTTGACTGAGCCTGTTCTCGCACTGCTGTACATAAGGAGAAGAATTCCCAATGTGAAAGTGACTATCCTGTTTTTACTGTCCTACTGACTGTGCACTTCAACACTGTTTATTATAATATTTCAAGAGTTTTAAAACAGCAACAAAGAAAAAAATCTTTAACTTCAGAACCAGATCAAAGGTTCAAACTACCAACAAAACATAGACTTAATTTCTGTGATTTGTCCTTTGCAAAATGATAAGTGGAAACTAAATAAAAATTTTAAAATGGGACATATTATGGGAAAATCACTTTTTTTTAAGTGTAGGTACATGTATATTTGGGTACCTGGAGTGCCTATCAACCCAGACTGTGATAAAAATAAAACAGTTTTTGTGGGCTGCTTGGGTCTGAAAATTTTGAAATGTAACAACTAGTTCAGGATTAAAATCTGCACAGGATTAGAAATCAAGAAGGATGATTTTGATCATTTGATGGCAACATCCAACTAATGTTGGCAAAACTATAAACTTGAGCTTTTATCTTCAAGTGTAATCTCAGATTGTGCGAGTGAAAGTTTTATTTATCTATTTCTGCTGCTGTAGTCTTTGCTATGTTATGCTAGTTTGGCTGTGTTGCAGTGAGGCCGTTTTCGTAGACTGGATCTGTACCTCTAAAAACTTATCTGTTTAAGTTTAGTTGTGATCTTAAATTCTAATACATCTTATGCATGTAAGAACTTGGATCTGCTTGGAAGTGTGTGTGTGTGTGTGTCTATTAGAATTTTCAGCTCCACCTTAAATGGTGCAAGATTAGGGTAAATTGTAACTGCTACATCATTTAAGGTGGAACAGAAAAATTTAAATAAGATCAGCTTTTCGGGTAACTTGTTAATTAGTTGAAAATGGCTCTAATATTATCTTTAAGACATTTAAAATCAGTTAAACCTCACACTGATTTTTTACTGCTGCATAATGAGCAATGACAGGTGAACAAAAATGTGGCTATATAGGTTTTGCATTCAGTATGATGAAACATGTTCACCTCAGTCTGTCACAGTCATGGCTTCCTAATTATCAATCATATGTTAACCAGTGGAGCCCCTAAGAGTGTCTGGACTGTTTTTAAAATGATTACATAGCTGGCTCATGCTGTAAAAGATTTCACCTTTTGATATGGTCTGAACGCCTCCTGTCTTGTGCAATTAAAATTCCTGCTGTTTTCTCAGCGTAAATGCTGTTTAACTACCACTGCTGTTCTCACAATATTCTATACAGCTTCACTGCTATGACTTTTAAGTTTGCACTAACAACAAACTTATATGCTTTGTTTGTATGGTTACCTGGCTTTGACAGACTCTTTTGGTAAAATGCCTGGGACCAGGTGTTCCAGGGGAGATATGAAGTGTCCATTGTGTATTTTACAGTCTGAGTGATCTTCCACCTACAAAAAGAAACGTTCAAATGTGTTTGTGTATACACAATTAGAACCACAGACTTTCCTAATTAGGCTATATCAAGCACCGAGGAGAACTATAATATACCAAAAAATATATATTCACATTGTATTGGGAGCGTGGTGCAGCTCAGTGTTGGCTCACTTTTAGATACTAGATGTTAAATGATAGATTTAAATTTTATATAAAGGCTTTAGTAAAAAATAGCACATTTTAAAACTTGTTTTTAAAAGGTTTAAATTAAAATTTTAAAAGATTATAATTATATAGATTAAAAATTCCTGAATTTCCCGAAAGGGATCAATAAAGTATATCTGTATCTGTAAATTAGATAAAATTAGATGCGTCTTTGCTTTTTTGTAATAAAAGATTATAAAATTTAAATTAGATAATGTAATTTCAGTACAGTAACAATGTGCTGTAACTGCTGGTACACATGCTCTCCAGCACGGGACTATTCATCTTTATTTTTAATTATGTAATCAGCATAATTAAGAACCTCAAGCTGGGACCTAATGTTAAAAATCACTAGACAAATGGACTTTACCTTATCAATAAAAACCGGATAGTCACGTGGTACCAAATGCTGACACTTCTCTCTGTCTCCGATGATTTTCCGGAACTCGAATATTCTGGAAGGAAAAAAAGATAAATGTCTGCAGTCAAATTTAACTTAACCTCTTAAAACTCCTTGAACCCACCAGCAGTACCACACTTCTTTCCTTACTCCTCTAAAAGAATAACTCATCCAGTTCACATTGCTTTCCATGCAGTTAGTGAATAATGACTAAGACATTTTCAGAAAAACAAACTGTCCTGACTCCAGACTTTTACATTGATTTGACTGTTTTTGATATTTAGGATCATGTTGGACCTTTAGACTGCTCGTCTGAAGCTTGACATGTGATATGTACTGTATCTATGACAATACATGGTGTAATTAACGTCAGAGAGCTTAAGTGGATAAATCATGCCAACTGTGCTGCTCACAGTTAAACACAAAGTCACAAACACTAGATTACTGTTAACTTTGTCATGTCATGTCATATAAGGTATGATTCACTGTGACAACTCATTTAAAAAGACTACATTCTGGATTATATGTAATCTTTTATCAAAGTGCTGCATGAAAACATACAGCTTATCGCACTACAATGCAGCTGTTATAACAGTCATTAGATTTCAGCTATATGCTAACTAAAAATAAAAACAATTAAGATCATAGTTCATTAAACCTTTAATGAAATATGCAGCTTGTTGCAACAAACAATTATTTAACTGTTTAGCATAAAGTGTAAACGTAGCACTGAAACGTAACGTTAGAAACATTAGCATTAGCATTCCTATTCAAACACATGACTGTGATAAGGTTACAGAAAACACATGAATGTGTTCTAAGGCTGATGAATCAAATCGTCATCACTAATGTTAACTTTTACAGCTATAAATATGAGTAAGCAGCAATTTAACTCTCTGTTTACGCTCTGTTTAGCAGCTAACTAGCAACAGGATGACGGTCCCTCTTCATCATTGTCACAATCAGGCACAACAGCTTCCTTCTCAGGTGTTCGTGCATCGCAGTTGTGCTGCCGTGGAAGGCACGTTCTGACTTGCAGATATTGCATTGCACACGTTTCTCTTTCATTTTCTTAAAATGATCTCACACTTATGAGCTCCGTTGCCGGGTAGCCATGATAGCAGAGCCTGTCTGTATAACGTCCTGTGACATCATCCACGGCCTACCCCGGTTACCACTACTGCGCA
>BRDA01007518.1:0-10923 GCA_036984385.1 Crenuchus spilurus | reverse complement strand
CGGTATTTTTGTTGGTGGAAACGCGCCGAACGGTTCAAAATTAGGTTCTTGAACCAGAACGGTGCCGGTTCCGTGTTGGTGGAAAAGCGCTATCAAAGTCTTGATGACTTCAGTGTTTATTTACAGTGTAGGAACAAATAATAATAAAAACATTGAATGTGTCCATACTTTTGAGTGGCACTGTATTTTACATTTATCACATATAAAATGACGTACTTCAAGTCTTGTTTTACTGGTGACTGTAGGACTTACAGCTTATGAAAATCAGAAATTCAGATTCTCAAATTATAAGAATATTTAGTTTGGAGTTTGAATAAATTACTATTCAAACAGAATCATCATTAAAACTAAATGGGCTTGAACGTCACTTTATGTGTAATGAATATAAAATATAGTTCAGTTTTTATTAAAAGGTCAACATAAATTAAATTATGGACACACATGAACTTTTTCATGATGCTCTAATTTTTGGAGACACACTAGAAAATCACTGTAATGAAGTCAAATGTTTTGATTTCTGACCTAAGCCGACTGTAAAGTTTAGTTATGTCCAAATTTAGTTACGTTTCTGGATGTTAACTGTGTTTGCCATTTGGCATGGACAAAAATTGTTTCAATATTTTTCATTATGTGTTTTACAGCACACACATCATTTTTTCATTTTTTATTATAATTAATGAACTTAATAATCTGGCCAAAAACTTGATTACTACAAAAGCATTTTTTTCTATGATTCACTAAGAGTTCATTTATTCTAGTGAGTGTGAGAGTGGCACTGAAGCAGTGCAGATGTGATCCAGTGAGAAAACGGAGACTGCTTAACATAACGGCCTATTTATAGAGCAGTTACAAAGCAGGAATCACTAGTACAAGTACAGACATCCCTGTCTAAGGTGAAGAGAACTTTAATAAAAGCCTCATTGCCCCTTTACTCTAATCTCTTGGACATCAAAGCAAGATTCTTGATTCAGCTGACCCAGGCATTACATTACCCTGCTCACAAAAAGTCACACTGGCACATGAAAGACAAAAATCAACAAAGCTGCTGTGTCTGGCTGACTCTGTTGTACCTTTTCAGGTCCTCCGGCTTTCCCCATCCTTGGATGAAGAGTTTGGTGAGGAGCAGTTTTCTGTAAAGAACATCAAGCCGGCTCACACCCATTAGCAAGGACCTGTCATCTGCAGAGAAAGACAAACATCAAGTTAATGGCCATCATCTTTCAATGAGCCAGTAACTGGAACAGTAGTTGATAAACACAGAGCTTTCTGGAAGAACCTGTTCAACTGAAGATCAAAATCACCCCCACACTCTCCCAGCACACTTGGAGCTTAGCTAAATAGGATTTTTTTTTTGGCTGAAACTAAAGGAATTCCTGGTTATCCACATGAATTTACTTTATCCAGCTGAGGAAAAATGAACAGAGCATTTTGTCCAGCCCAGTCTCCAAACCTGAATGCCACTGAACACCACTGGAGTGTGATCACGATGAGGATGGATGCTCACAAACCATCACACACAGCTGAGCTGCTTTAATTTCAGCTCGAGTGACACAGCCACCCAATGGTAATGTAAAAGACTAGTTGAGAGCATCAACAAATCAAACTTATTCCTCCAAGTACTGACTTCTGAACGATGTAAAAGTTAAAACATGAGAACTGTGTGGTTAAAAAAATATCAACTTGTATTCTTTACATTTCTGTACATTTGAGGTCTTTCAGCTTTTTGTTACTGTAACCAGATTTCTGCAAATAAAGGCTGAAAATATTTGTATGTGGAATTTGGAATAAATGCTGCCAGTAATTACGTTTCAGCTGGCAACAAGTTATTTAACCCTAACTGATGCAGTGAGTAGCTTCTCATTTGTTAAACAACCATGTCCTCAGACACATCTTGTGGTCATGGAAAAGATTTTAATCTGGTTCAGAAGGTTCAAATTATTGTTATGAAGCAGAGAAAACATATAAGAAGCTGAAACTACTAAAAATGAGTTAAGAACTATCCAACACATTATATTAAAAAGTGGAAGGAGGGGGGGAAAACATCTTCCAGGAAGGAATATAGTCGGAAAAAAGTATTGAATGATAGTGATCAGTGATCACTTAAACCTTTGGTGAAATCAAATCAAGAAAAACAAAATGAGAATTGAGATATGTTTAATAGTGAAAGTAAGAGCATTTCCAGATGCACAATGGAACCGGCAAAACAGATTCAGTTTGCTAGGAAGCATAAAGATTGGACTATGAAGCAATGGAAGCTCATGTGGTCTGATGAGTCCAGATGTACCCTGTTCCAGAGTGATGGGTGCATAAGGGTAAGAAGAGAGGTGGCTGAAGTGATGCACCATCATGACTCTTGCCTACTGTACAAGCCTGTGGGGGCAGTTCTATGATCTGGGGTTGCTGCAGTTGGTCAAGTTGAAGTTTAGCAACATTATGAGCATAAAAAATGAGGTCAGCTGACTACCTGAATATCCAGAAACCACCAGATTATTCAATCAATTGATTTTTTTCTTCCCTGACGGCATGGGCATATTACAAGATGACAATGCCAGGAATCATTGGGCTCAAATTGTGAAAGAGTGGTTCAGGAATCACGAGACATCATTTTCACACATGGACAGGCCATCACAGACCAGAACCGAATTGAGAATCTTTGGGATGTGCTGGAGAAGACTTTTTGCAGAGTGGTCCAAATCTCCATCATCAAAGCAAGATATTTGGGGAAAAATGAATGCAATCTGGACAGAAATAAATGTGACATTGCAGAAGCTTGTGGAAACAATGCCACAGTGATTGTGTGCCGTAATCAAAGCTAAAGGCAGTCCAATGAAATATTACAGTGTGTGACCGTTTTTGGCCAGGAAGTGTGTGTATAACTGAACACACTGAAGTTGAGCTGCTGAAGTTTTCCATTCATTCTCTTCTAATGTAGACACAGAGGAGACCTGCAGTCACAACACCTGCCTGAAAACATCACACACTGAGCAACACAGAAGTACCACAGAAAACCAGTACGGACTTCACTCTCAATACATTCTGTTTGTGCTATTCCGAGTTGTCACTTCTGTCACTGTTCACTAAGTCACTGTTCACCAAGTCACTGTTCACTAAAGTCACTCCCTCAACGCTAAAGCAGTCACAGTCCGTGTGAAAAGGTGAAAAAACAGAAATATGTTCAGATACCTCGACCTAGCGCGGAGATTTGAGGACTTTGGGCTGTTTGTCATCTCAGAGGGCGAATTCCGCCTGTCAGAGCACCAATATCCCAGGATTCAGCGGGAGAGTGTCGTGTTTAGGCTCCTCCTCAGCGGTGAGTGCAGCTGTGTTGCCTTAAAGCAGGGGGCGCTGTTCTCTTTACATCTAATTTGAGTCATAAAGAGAAGAAGTCTGACTGTTTTCAGTGTTTCTGTGACTGAAGCGTTAGAAATACTTTTCACAAGTTGATGTGGCTGAATGAGGTGTTATTTATTTTGATAAATTCAGCATTTTCCTCCATAGATGATGTAAGAAAGCTTTATAGAGCTGCTATGAAAATATCACCTAAAGCCAGGATCACCTGTTAAACTAAACTTTGATTTATCATGGATTTAACACTTTTATGACTCTGCTTAATATCAGTTACAACAAAAAACCTGTCTTACCATGAATCTTATTGAAAAGTCGGCGAATGCTATTGTTTAATATTTATTGTATTTTTTCCCCTTTCTTTAAGAAATGTATTGTCATTTGAAAATGTGTAATAAATAATAAATGACAAGCTGCTCAGTCTGTATTCTGAGGGCGGGAAACACGACACTGTCCGAATATAATGTTTACATAAAATCTGCATAGTTAGGTCTGTTTTTACAGATACACTGAAATATTGTGGCAGTGTACTAATGTCTGCTGAATGTGTTTTAAACCTGATTCAGTTAAAATCTCCCTACTTCTAAAGCAGGTAGGTTTATTGAGGTAGTAAGAGACCAAGACGTCTACCTTCAACATTCAGACAACAGCGCTCTGTCCACATCCTACTAATACAAAATAAAAGTCACCGTACATAGACGCCTATTGTGTCCTTTATCATTTATTTAAAAATCTATTGTTATTTTATGTTAATTGTTATTTATATTTATGCATTTATTTATTAGTTTTACAGTTTATGTATTTTATTTGTTAGGCGTTTCTGTATATAAATTATGTGACAATATTCGGCTATTATATGAATCTTGTACTCATTTGTTTTCGCTATTTTTAATTTTAATTTATTTATTTATTTATTATTTGTTTATTTATTTTTGTAAATGACAAAAAAGGCAACTGAAACGTTTTTTTGTTATCTTTACAATTATATATCTAACATAAAAACAACAGCAGCATAACTGAACACCTTGATATTGACAGTTTAAGTATGATTTAATATGGCTATTTCCTAAAATATATCTTTATACAGATGAATGAAAATGATGTTTCTGATCACGGACCTGATTATCAATCTGTCTGTGACAACAAATCCTGTTTATGAAGCTCATGTAAAAACAGTAAACTAACTGTATGGTATAATGTAGATAGATTAAAACAGATCATGACAACCTGTTTCTGTTCCGATATTGTGTCAAAGTTCAGTAGAGATGCCTGAGTTAAGCAGTAGTGGGCACTACAGAGCTGTTTATAAATACACCATTAATACTCAGTCATGTGTACAGTATTATGATAAAACATGATTAGAAAAGGGTCGTTAGAGTCAAGTAGTTAGCATAGAGTGTGTAAAGTGCGATATGAGCTGCTCTAGGCTGTATTAATGGGCTTTAGTGTGTTATTGTGGATTATTAATGAAGAGATGATGTGTACAGACACATGGTCAGGTCCTTATCATACTATCATGATGGCTTGCAGGAAATGAAGGGAGAGATTGCAGGTAATGACTGTATCACCTCCGTTATGTGTGAGATGATTAACTCGTTTTGTGTTGATAACATCTTATTTTAGTAATAAGACAGTCACAGCTGACAGGTCCTCTGGCTCTATATAACCAGAGGAAAGGCTTCAAGTGTCACAGAAAGTTTTGGGAGCTGCCACAGGAGGAACTTTGGAGCAGATTTGTTTGGCTGTGAGAGCGACAGGGACGGACTGATCATGGCTCACTTCTCCAGGCTGGTCCCGGTCTTGCTGGGCGGACTGTTGGTGAGTGCGAGCCCGGAGCAAGGCGCTTTTCTGGGGGACATACTGAGCGTTTACGGCCACGACGGCTTACTGGATCACAGCAGCATTGAGAGTCTACTGAAGAGCATTTCTCAAGAAAAGCCAGTGGAGAAGCAGCCTGTCCAAGCTCAGGTAAGATCTCATCGTGTCTAAGTCCATCATCAGAGTGTAACACTAAGAAACTTCAAGAATGTTAAGGTTTGCTTTGGTGCACGTGAAGGTGACATCAAGACAACCCCCATGGATTTACAGGTGGTGACCACAGATCCTCCTTCTCTAGCTTTGCATTTTGTTGCATTATTCAGGTGGGACCTGCAGCACATTCAGGTTGCACAGGTCAGCTCCTCCAGGATGGCACATCTGTACATGCCATTGCAAGATTTGCTTTGCTTGGATTAGATACAAGGACACAAAGAGAGCTAGACAGGGCTGTAGAAGGGCATTAGCCCAGCAGCAGGACCGGTTCTGCTCCTTTGTGTCTTACAAAATGACCACCAGTGGACTACAGCTGTTTTTCTGATCAAACTATCAGAAACAGACTCAATGCGGGTGTAATGAGGGAATGATGTCCTCTAGTGGGACCTGTACTCACAGCCCAGCTCAATGCAGTGCGATTGGCATTTGCCAGAGAACAGCAGAATTGGCATGTCTGCCATTGGTGCCCTGTTCTCTTCACAAATGAGAGGTTCATACTGAGCATATTGTGAAAGAGATGCTGTGGTGAATGTCATGCTGCTGTAACATCATCATGCATGGTGGATCAATGATGGTCTGCGGAGGCAGACAAACTCCCAGGTGATGGCTGATGTCACGCAGAGTGTTGTTTAGTACTGATATGAAATCATCAGAGCCTTTGTCAGGTCTTCTACAGGTGCAGTGAGGCCTAGGTTTCTTCTGGTGCAGGACAATGAATGGCCTCATTTGGCCAGAGTGTATAAGTAGTTCCTGGATGATGACATTGAAGCCATTGACTGGCCCTCACATTCTTCAGATGTGGGTACAACTGAGAACATCTGGGGGGTTATGTATTGGTGTATCCTACACTGTCAAGTAGTGCTGCAACTGTCCAGGAGCTCACAGATGTCCTGATCCAGGTCTGGTAGGAGATCCCCCAGGACACCCTCCACTGTCTCAGATGTTGTTGGGTTATACAAGCACATGGGGGTCATGCACATTGTGAATTCATGCTCATGTATATTTCTGTGAAGTGTAGAACTTAATGTGCCTTTAAAAACTTGAGTAGTAACAGAAAAAAGCTCTTGGACTTGGCAGTATTCTTCTCTTTTACCGCTAACAAACCACATTACTGAAAACGCTTTGGTCACTGTGTGTAACATCACATCTCATGTCTCTTGCCCTGGTTTGCCAGTGTGTGTCTGGAGAGGAAATCCTCAGTCTCTATGGGCTCAGCAATTACACACACCTGAACCAGGAACACCTGAAGACCATCTGCCCTGCCCTGTTAAACCAGGCGCTGCTGCCTGCCTGCACTCCACTTGTGACTCAGCCCCGTATACACATAGAGGATCACGGTGAGTGAGTGTTAGAAGGGAAAGCATCGTAAGTTTCTCTGAAAGATTTAATCTTGTTTAATTCACAGTGCTAGTTATAGTGCTTGAAATGCATGTGGTTAAATGTTGTTACATTTATACAAGATTTTACATACAGTCCCCCGCAACAGTATTCACCCCCCCTTGGGTTTTTACCTATTTTTGTTACATAACAACCATGTATTAAATGTTTTCTTAATCTGAATTTTCTTAATCTGAAATGAGAAAAATGTATAATTTTTTTTTTTTTTTTATAAAAAATGGAAAATTGGCATGTTCAGAGTCTGTGAACCCTGTATGTCTGCAAAATAAAATGACCTAAAATATCTTAAGATGTCCAAACAAGTCCTAAAAGTAAATAAAGAGAACTCAGTTAAACTAATGAGACACAAATATTAGACTTAGTCTTTTATTTGTTGAGGAAAATGATCCAATATGACATATTTGTGAGAGACAAAAGTATGTGAACCTCTAGTATTGGCAGTTAGTTTGAAGGTGATATTAGAGTCAGGTGTTTTCAATCAATGTGATGACAATCAGGTGTGAGTGGGGGCCCTGTTTTATTTAAAGGACAGAGATCTTTCAAAGTCTGCACTTCACAACATTCACAACACATGTTTGTGGAAGTGTATCATTGTACAAACAAAGGAGATTTGTGAGGAGCTCAGAAAGAGAGTTGTTGATGCTCATCAGGCTGGAAAAGGTCACAAACCATCTCTAAAGAGTTTGGACTCCACCAATCCACAGTCAGACAAACTGTGTACAAATGCGGGAACTTCAAGACCACTGTTACCTTCTCAGGAGTGTTGACCAACAAAGATCACTCCAAGAGCAAGGCATGTAATAGACAGCGAGGTCACAAAGGACCCCAGGGTAACTTCTAAACAACTGAACTCTCACATTGGCTAAAGTTAACGTTCATGAGTCCATACTCAGGAGAACACTGAACAACAATGGTGTGCATTGCAGGGTTGTAAGGAGAAAGTCACTGCTCTCCAAAAAGAACATTGCTGCTCATCTACAGTTTGTTAAAGATCACGTGGACAAGCCAGAAGACTATTAGAAGAAAGTTTTGTGGACGGATGAGACCAAAACAACTTTTTGTTTAAATGAAAAATGTTATGTTTGGAGAAAGGAAAACACTGCATTCCAGCATAAGAACCTTATCTCATCTGTGAAACATGGTGGTGGTGGTGGTATCAGGTTTGGGCCCGTTTTGCTGCATCAGGACCAGGACGGCTTGTCATCGTTGATAAACAATGAATTGTGAATTATATCAGAGAATTCTAAAGAAAATGTCAGGACATCTGTCCATGAACTGAATCTCAAGAGAAGGTGGGTAATACAGCAAGACAACGACCCTAAACACACAAGTCGTTCTACCAAAGAACGTTTAAAGAACAGTTACTAAAACGTTTAGTTACAGTTATTGCTGTAAAGGGGGGTCACAGCAGATACTGACAGCAAAGGTTCACAAACTTTTGTCTCTCACAAATATGTCATAATGGATAATTTTCCTCAATAAATAAATGAGCTAGTATATTTTTTTCTCATTTGTGTAACTGGGTTCTCTTTATCTACTTTTAGGACTTGTGTGAACATCTGATGTTTTAGGTCATATTTATGGAGAAATATAGAAAATTATAAAGGGTTCACAAACCTGTATTCACCCCCTTTGCTATGAATCCCCTAAAAAGTTCTGGTGCAATTCAGAAATCACATGGTTAGTGAAATGAAGTCCACCTGTGTGCAATCAAAGTATCATATGATTTGTCAGTATAAACACACCTTTTCTAAAAGGCCCCAGAGGCTGCAACACCATTAAGCAAGAGGCACCACTAAACAAACAACACCATGAAGACCAAGGAGATCTCCAAACAAGTCAGGGTTGGGTTATAAAAAAAAAATATCAAAATCTCTGATGATCCCCTGGAGCACCATCAAACCCATTATCATCAAATGGAAAGAACATGGTACCACAACAAACCTGCCAAGAGAAGGCTGCACACCAAAGCGGTTGGAGCACCATTAAATCCTTTTGAGCAAGGAGGGTGTATATCAGAGATTCATCACAGAGACCAAAGGTAACCCTGAAGGAGCTGCAGAGTTCCCAAACAGAGACTGGAGTATATGTGCATACAACCACAACAAGCTGTAAACTCCATAGAGCTGGGCTTTATGGAAGAGTGGCCAGAAAAAAAAAATAGACAATTATAGGAAGGCTCATTTTGAATTTGCCAAAAAGCATGTGAGATTCTCCCCAAATGTATGGAGGAAGATGCTCTGGTCAGACGAGAGCAAAATTTTAATTTTCACCCACAAAGGATAACACTGTCTGGTGCAAAACCAACACACCTCATCACTCCAAGAACACCATCCCCACAGTGAAACATGGTGGAGGCAACATCATGCTGTGGGGATGTTTTTCCAAAATGTGTTTCCGTCTGTCAGGGATTTGAGACTGGGACAGAGGTTCACCTTCCAACAGGACAATGACACAAAGTATACTGCTAAAGCAACACTCGAGTAGACACGCTTCTGTCATATACAGTACAACACTCATACACGCACTCTTTCAACGTTTTGTCCTTCCTTCAGGAAGTGCAAATCTAGTTTAACATTCATTTCTAATCAAATGCACATTTAGACATTTGTTGACACATTTGTGGACTATGGTGGGATTCAGCAGCCTGCTAGAATTTCATCACTGAGAGCTGTTTGGACTCTCTATTGGTCAGTTTTGCTCACTTTCTGCTGTTCAAAGCTCTGGGAATTGCCCTAATCAGCATGGTTTAAACATGGACCTTGCTCTTTCTCAGCACTGGGATCTAAGCCGGTTGATATGGAACCACCAGTAGTTCCATACTGATACAAGCGCAGATACTAGCATGATACAGTGGCTAAATCCTCTGGTTATTAAACAGCATACTTTAGACTCCCTCTATCTGTGGCAGTACGGGGAGGTTAATGTTTCCATGAACTTGTCATGCGTCATCCCAAATTTGAAGACTGTACTACATGACCTATCCCAGAAGGAAAGTGTATACAAATAAACTAACTTATGGTGCTTTTGATGATGTAGGTGGATTCATGTGCAGGATATATATATGAACCTTTTCCACCTCAGCTTGCTGTTTCTGTAATCATGTCTCTCGTTCTATATAATGTCTGATGTTAATGTTTCATTTGATTGATTGATTGATTGATTGATTGATTTATATCTTGAGAGAGAATTTGTGAGGGGCCCAAGAGCTGAAATCCATCTGTATCTGTTTCTTAAATGTAATGGGCAGCAAAGGCCATAAAATGTAGAAACACTACATATTCTGGACACATTGGACCTAAATCAGATAGATGATGCAAATGCAGTGAAGATACCTGATTAACAAATCAACAAATGGACACTGATTAGTTGCACCTTTGCCCATTACGCACTGAGATTCCTCCTGACTCACTGACATGTTTAATGATATTTTACACTGCAGAGAGAAAAATACAAATCCCTTCCACTCGTTCTTTGAAGAGTTTTGTTCTTAAACATTAAAATCATTTTCTTACACATTTACTGACAAACTGGAGACGCTTTGCTCATCAAAGATTTGGTCTTTTGAAGGAAACTGTTTTTGTACTGAATGATGAGTATGATCTCCTGTTGACATCACTTATATAATTTATTTAGTTTTAGTTTTACCTCATTACAAGCCTTAAATTGCCCCCGTCCCAACTATTTTGGAATGTGTTGTAGGCCTGAAATACAGGAATAGATGTATATTAACAAATGAAATTAAGTTCACAAGACAAAACCTAAAATATCTGCAATGAAAAGTCAAAGTAAATATAAAACACTTTTACTATTATTATTATTATTATTATTATTATTATTATTTGTTGTTGTTGTTGTCTACCTGCAAATTCAAGGCTATATTCATAGAGTGCTTGGACCTCGGTTGCTGCTTTAGCTGACTTGGGGTTATGGTTTGCTGAAGTTTCACTTAAGGTGAAGGGCAGATTCTGAAAAAAAGAGAAATAAAAGCACACTAGCACTACATCACCAACATTTGTGTGTGATAAAAACTTGAAATGCTTAAATGTGTGATTTTTTTTAACAGTATGGGGATACGGCTTCCTGGCTGTAACAATCATCAACCTGTTCTCCCTCCTGGGTCTGATTCTCGTCCCTTTCACTAAGAAA